>RJWH01001935.1:0-36659 GCA_004363575.1 Solenodon paradoxus
CATTTATTTTATTTAGTTTAGTTATTCATCTTGGTTGTTTCCCTGGCCTCTGATAGAGAACCTGGGTCCTTGGGCCTTTACGTGGACTGTACCTCCGAAGCTTCAGACTTTATTTGTGCCTGAGACACAAGGGTGTGCCAGAACACGTGCTTTTTCATGTATCGGTGTCCATTTTTCCTTTAAAATATACTTATATTTTGCTTATCTTTTGAATAACTCTTCACCAAATGCCAGAACTTTCTGCTTACAGTAAGTGTTGCTGAGATTGGAATCATGGACCATTAAAGAACTTTTTTTTTTCTTGTAAATACTGGCTTGCTTTGCATGAGTTTATACTTACTTTGTTGCCATAAATTCCCCAGTCATATGTTTTATAATCCTTTCTCATCATACATTTTAACTGCTTTCTTACTGCTTCATAGGTGCTGCTATCCTTTTATAGTTTCCTGGGTTTTAAAAGAAATCTATAAAAGGTTCAGTTTTATATTTAATAACCATCTTTCACAGTGTTCTAAAGCCGTGAATAAGTTCAGGCTTGATACAGAATGTGTTTATTCCTGTTTCAGGAAAATGTATTAGTCCTTCAGTGTTTTACATTATGATGATTTTGGATGCAGGCTAGGATTTTAAAAACATTTAGAAATCCAAAGTAAAGAATAAATGCAGATAAAAACACTGAAAATACACGGATCATTAGTCTCTTATAATAATCTATGAAGTTTCAAGAAATACTTCTTTTTTGAAACATACCTTGGGTTTCTTATTGATGAGTAAGATGACTGCCTTGGGGAGCTGGTGGGGAAGATGGACCTGGACCCCGGCGATCAAGCGGGTAGAGTCGCCACCATGGGGTGGGTGCTGGAGCCGTGTCTGCTGAACTGAGAGAGTGTTGGCAGGTGGGCAGTTGGAGAGGAAGTGACTTTGAGTGACTTGAGATGTGACAGAAGCGTAGGAATCAGTTAGGGGAAATTTGAGTGTGGAGAAGGGAGTATTACAGGGAGACAGGGTAAAGTGGGAGGTAAAATTGTGCATTCAGGGAACTGAAAGAAGGCTTACATGGTGGGAGCAGAGAATGTGTGTGTTGGGGTCGGTAGGGTGGCACAAAACAGGACCAGGTGGGTAAGCAGGATCTAAACCAGGTCCTGCTGCAGGGGCCGAGCATTTCTTTTAAGAGTGCGTGGACCTTTGATGGCGTGCTGGTGTGCGAAGGACATGATTAGACCTGCATTTTGCAAAAAGCACTTTTCTTCTGTGTGGAAAATCTACTGGAGAGGAATGAGCAAGGGTGTGGAGAGGCTGGGCCTGGGGACCATTACAGCCGTCTGGTGGGAAATGCTGCCCGCTGGGTGTCAGAGGACGCTGATTGGAATGCGGAGTCCCGTTGGTGTACCAAGTCTTAGATTATCAAAAAGACAGGGCTCTTCCAAACCCCTTCTCACTGATCCTCTGAGAGAGGCAGAATATTATCTCTGAAACTGAAACCCAGGGTCAAAGGTCATGTGACTAGTGAGCAAAAGTGGGATGTGAAGGGAGGAGTTGGACCTCAAAGCTGCTGTCCTCTTTTTAATGGCATTAAACCTTTTTAGGAGCAGAACTTTCAGTGTGGACAGCTTAGGTCCCCTCTGAGCGACGCATGTGAACTAGAAAGGCCACCCCCTGCACGTTCAGTCTCCACGTAGGCAGCAGACTCAGACTGGTAATGAGCGTTCCTCCGCCAGGCTCACTCAGTACATGGTGGTGCTCCTTCTGGCTGGGGACCTGCTGTGGGCCAGGTGTTTGGTGGAGAACAGGCCTCTCAGTCAAGGCACAGTTTGCCAATTTGCTTGATACTGTTCATTTACTGAGCCCATTCTCTGTTCCTGACACTGCTGGGTTATAGAGAGAGATTTAAAACGTGCCCTCTCTGGAACTCTCTTCTCGGGAACAAAAGAATTAGATACATGACTACTGTGTGGCAACTCCTGGGTAGGTTTGCAGAATGCTTTGAAAGCCAGAGAAAAGAGACTTAGTACCAAATAAATACTGGTCATTTCATTCATTATGTGGTGAAATTCCCTGAGGAAGAAGAGAGAATTGGCATCGTTTGGCAAAGATGTCCAAATTGTAGTCAGGCTACTTATTTTTTTTTAAGTAGGGTACAGGCAGGAATGAAGGTGAGCAGGCAGGAAGAGAGAGGAGGAGGAAACATTTGTTTATTTATTCAGTTGGTCATCTTGGTTGTTCCCCTTCCCAGGCCCCGGGACATGAACCCAGTCCGTGGGATGTGTGCGTGGACTGCGCTCGGTGGAGGGGGCTGAGCCAACTGCTGCTCCACCATGCTAGTTGATTAACTTGATGAGGGAAAATACTTTTAAGGTAAAAATGAAAGTGATTCAGGTTTAAGGGTTCAAGTTTCAGGTTGGTAAAGAACTTAGCTAAATTGCCGTAACCATTGTCTTGTGGAAATAATTAAAAACCAATTCCTAACCGTATTTTTTGTCTGTGCACTTTTTAAAAGGTTGCTATCATGTAATTATTTTGTATGTTATCATATTTTTTCAGAGAGTTATTATTTCCCTTTAAAATTGATTTGGAAAAAAAACAATAATTTTAAAGTGACACTTTTTAAAGTAAAATGATTCATAAAGCAAGAGCTATAAGATAAAGGTCACTTAACTTGTTTTACAGAAACTTTATTAGATCACATCTCTTCCTTTAAGTGAGATATACTCATACCTTCCCCTACCCCCTTCTGTAATATTAGTTCTTTTTTGGTACAATGGGAAATTCTTTTTTTTTTTTTAAAGGAAAGGTGCAGGCAGGAATGAAGGTGAGTAGGCAGGCGGACAAGGCAGTAAGAGAGAGGACGAAGAAGCATTTCATTTTATTTATTTTTATTTAGTTGTTGTTCACATTGGTTGCTTCACCTGGACCCAGGACATGAGCCCAGGTCCTTGGGATGTATGTGGACTGCGCTTGTCTGGAGGTAGCAGACATAAATGCTACTCTACCTTCTTTTAAGGCCATCTCATCTGAGTTCTTTTTGCATGTCTGTGTGCTTTTAATGAGAACTTGAAACTGAATCTACCACCGCTTTGCTCTGTGGTTTGTGGTTCTTTGTTTAAACTTTCAGATAATCATTTTAATACTCCTTTTTAAAATGTTAAATACCCTTTCAGATGATGTATTGGGATTTATTACTGCAGAATTGGGGAACACTGGGGCTTGTTTCCCGAGAAACCTCCATGGTTAAGGAGCGTAGTACTCCATGCCCTGTGATGGAAGCCCCGTGGGATCTGTTATGTAAATCTCTAAAACCTATCAGTATGACTATAGAAAGTAGTTCTGCTTCAGTAGTTAAACATGAGACTTGGTGGGTCTTTGCTGGAAGCCTCCAGGGTGTGCTGTGCTGGCAGGGTCGGTGCTGGCTCTGTATGTTGTGATTATAAGGTCACTTGATATATTATAAGGGGATTTGGAATTATTTCCTACTGATGAGTACAAAAGGGACAAAAATATGGTTTTGCTGTGTGTTCAATTAACTCTTCTCTTGAGCCAGTTTACTGAGCTTTAAAATATCAATGTCCCACCAGTTATATTATGGAAATTTATGGACAGTGACACATTTATGGACAGATTTAATGGGGAAGATTTGTGGGGAATAGTCTTTAAAGAATGGGCATGCCTCTGTGACTCAGGTGGCTGAGGTACAGTCCATGGTAAGCCTATGGACCTTGGTTCATGACCCTGGGCCAATGGTTAAAAAAATAATTTAAAAAAAGAAAGAGAAAGAAAGATGTTTTAGGTTTTATTTAGGCTTTTGCTTTATATGTCAAACAAAAAGGAAAATTTTCATGTAATAATAAGCTATAGCTCCATCTGTTATTTGCTCTATGTCAGGTACTGTGCTACTTCACTTACCTGACAACGAAATAGGTGTGATTATTTCATTGAATGTCGGAAGGGCCAAGTAACTGCTTGAGGTTGTTCTGTGATTGAGTGAGAATCAAGTCTCTGACTGCTCAGACATTTAACACTGTTTTCTTCTGAGAGTAAAATTGTGTGTTTGTTTTAGCAACTTGGTTGTTAGATGTTCCTAAATCAATTGATAAATATTTGTAGGACAGAAATGAGGTACCTGATATGATCAACCTTAAGGTCTCCAGTGACATCTCTTAGGAAGAGTTTGCTGTGTGCTACACGTGTGCCATGTGGACAATGCAAAGAAGAGGACGTCTCTCCCCACCCCACCCTCGTTCAGAAATTTGCAGCATCGTCCTGGCAGATGAGAAGGACATTGCCGGCCCCTATTGGACAAGCCGGTGCTTTGAGCTGGTACAAGAACCACTTGGGGGAAGGGAACTGACTTTTAGGAGAGGTCTGCTTTTGAGGACCCTGAAAGATGAGAAAGATTTCCACTGGTAGAGAGAGGGGTAGGAGAGGCCACGTCCGTGTGAGGGACAGGCGCAGAGGGATGAGGCCAGGACGGGAGGCATGGGGGTGGGGTCTAGAAGTGAAAGCTTTTCTGAGTGCGAGGCCGAGTGAGTTGGACTTTATGCACTGGCACTGCTGAAGCATCTGCCGTGCCTGGGAATCACCCAGCTGTTGTTTTCAGGGTGGTGTGACTTCTGAACGAGGACGGCTCTCGTGCTAGCCTCCATGTCTCTTACAGGTCTAAGGTCTTGACTTCTGTCCTGGGAATTAAGCACTAATGGAAGAAATGATCTTTTTAAGGCATTGACTACTTCTCTGTTTCATCTTGATACAGTTTAACACACCGTAAAAATCATTAATCTGGCATTTAGAACTATGTTACAGCAAGACTGTTCACTTTGGCATTACTTTTTGCTTCTCTATAATAAATCGCTATATCCATCACAGTCTGGAATATAAAACTAAATAGCAGCTGCTCTGGGAGAGAAAGTTGGAAGAATTGAATTGTGTGATATTTTAGATGGTCTGCTTTTCATTTTTTCCTAGGCAGAATAATCTGGGATTCTTCTGTACACTTAATTTCAAAAAGCATATTGTATGGAAAGTGAAGGAACTAAAGTGAGTAAAATCAAAGTCGGCTGGCTTTTGGCACAGCCTCCTCTAACGATCCCCTTGTCCTGTCTGAATTGGCTTGCTCCAAAATCCAGCCGCTTGAGTTTGGTTTTTACAGCTTGGACTTTGTGCGTTGGTTTGTGATAGCTGTTTGAGATCGGTGCTTTGAAAAGCCCTTTTTCAGAGACTGGTTGGACTTCAACACGTGCTTTGAGAGGCAGGGATGGTATCCCAGTTTTGGAAGTTTTGAGTGAGATCATTTTATTGTATTAACAGTAGAACACCACGTTTCCTAATATCACTCACTACACATGAAAAATGAACCAAATATGTGAATGTGTGACTTCTATTTAGGAGGGATTCTCAGGCTTTTTGTAGAAGGGGAAATGGAGTGTGTGTGTAACCTGCGAAGGTAGGGAATCTGTGTCTGCAGTGGTAGATGCGCTCACAGCTTTCATTAACGAGGAAATGCCACCCCCTCATCTCAGCAAAAGCCTGAGTGTTGGCATCAAACTTCTGACTTTGAGTCCCGGCAACTCTGCCCCCTAGCTGTGTGCCACTGGGCAGGCTAGCCTATCTGTCACCCTCATTTTAAAATGAGAAGAAGACTGTCTTCTTGAGTTGTGAGCGGGTCAGTGAGCTGACCCATGTGAAGAGTTCACACAGTACCTGCTACACAAGTGCTCAGTAAATGTAGGTTTAAATAAAAATCGTGATCTTGTACTTGCATTTCACTTGAAACTCGGTAGATGCTTTGACTTTGCGAGTTTCATGACCACTTTCCAGTTTTTATGTGTGACTGTTGTGTAACCCGCTTTCTGTGCAGATCGTGACTGAGAGGTCTTCAGGGAGACAGTAAAGTATTGTGAAGTCTTATTTGGTTGTTGTTACATTAATACATAAGTTAAGTTATTGCAATAAAACAACCAATTTTAACTATTGAAAGCAATGCCGTTTTTCTTCATCTGCATTTTAACCCCAAAGTGATAAAATACTGTTAACATTTTGACATGTTTCCTCCAGTGCATAGTTATCTTTTATTTACCTTTAACAAATTGAGATTATAGTGTTGTATTCCCCCCACTTGATGTTATGCTTCAAAGATAACTTGATTTAAGATGGCTACACAGAAACATCCCATCAGATGGCTCAGACCATTCTTAACCTCCCTGTTTTCCTTTCTCCATCAGATAATATAGCCCCAAATAGGCAACACCGTGCTGCCAGAGTAGATCCTCGAGTAATTTGATTCTGCTGTTTTAATTGCTGTTTAAATATTCATGGTGAGCCAAGAAATCCTTACTTTTAAGAAGAAGCTGGGAATATGAAAACAAAGTATTTATTTGGGCACACCCTGGTGGCTTAGCATTTAAGTCTGCTGCCTTCAGCCATTGCAGTCCATGTACATCCCAAGGGCCTGGGTTTGCGACTCCAGGATGAACAACTAAATAAAATAAATGAATAACTCCTTCTTCTCCTCTTGCTCCTTGCCTGCCTGCTGTCCTTCATTCCTACATGTACCAGTCCTAAAAAAAAAAGAGAGAGAGAGAGAGAAGCATGCCCTGATGGAGTAGGGGTTGGGCCAGTAACCTTTGAAGGAGCTCAGGCCACATGCCCCTGGGTTCAAGTTTCCCTGGGAAACAACCAATGTGAACAATAAAA
The DNA here is from genome assembly GCA_004363575.1 of Solenodon paradoxus. Classification (NCBI taxonomy): domain Eukaryota; kingdom Metazoa; phylum Chordata; class Mammalia; order Eulipotyphla; family Solenodontidae; genus Solenodon; species Solenodon paradoxus. Next base: position 6,688 of record RJWH01001935.1, read on the forward strand.
TAAAAGTGGAATTAATTGCTTCTTCCTCCTCCTCTCTCTTCCTTCCTGCCTATTAGCTTTCATTCCTGCCTATACCTTTCCTTTAAAAGGAAGGAAGAAAAAGTATTTATGCTCAAAAATTAACTATTTTTTTACAATACTGATGCTATTTTTTAGTAACTTACTTTGAGCAAGTCTCATGAAAAGAAATATTTACGTTTTCACAAAGAAAACTTAAAATGTTTTTCTTCTTGTAAAATGAGGACTTTTTTGTTTTATCTCCTGGATTTAGTGCAGTATAACTAACTTCACCTTTTGTTTGTGAAATATAATGGTAAAAAATTAAAATTAAATTAAATGAGTCTATGGAACTTTTTTATTAAAGATAATACTTTTTCTTTGCAATAGTTAATCTGCCTAAGAATAGCCAAATCTGTCATGGTGTAGAATCTTGAGACCAATTTAAAATTTTACAAAGTTTAAAAGAAGGCCATTTAATTATACTTATGCAGAACAGACCTTGGTAAGAAAAGAAATGCAAAATTAAAGCAGCAAGATAACCAGTTTTTGCTGAGCAACAATAACAAAAAATCCCCTAACAATTTAATGGTAAAATTGACCCAGGCGTGAGGAGAGGGCACTGTCACTGCTGTTGTGAATGGACACTCTGTCTGTAAACATTTTTATTTGGGATTCTAGCGATGATCCTAGTCCTTTCCTGAGGACATGGTCTAACTCAGACACGCAAGTATGCACAGAGATGTCTATCCGGATTCTTCGGTGCTCCTGGTGGAAGAGAGGTTGGGCACAGTCCACATACATCCCAAGGTCCCAGGTTTGAGTCCTGGAACTGGCGGGAACAACCAAAATGAACAACATTTAGGATAAAATAAAGTGCTGCTTCCTCCTCTCTCCACCTGTCTGCCTGCCTCTGCTCAACTTTGTTCCTACCTGGACCTTCCTTAAAAATAATAATGTTATTCATACCAGAAAAATATTGGAAACAATTCAAATGTCCAACAAGATACAGCCAGATGATCACATTCTGCTTAGGTGCTAAATGATGCTTTTACAGACAAATGAGTAACATTGGGAAACTGCTGACCCTATGATGTGCGCATCATTATTACAGTAGTAGAACCATTTGATAATGTGTACATAGGAAAATTTTAAAGACTAGAGAGAGATAAAATGTGTTTTCGTATTTTTCCAGGTGCACCCCCATGGCACAGGTGGCTAAGGCGCAGGCCATGTAAAACCTGCAGACCCAGGTTCGTGACCCAGGCCTGGTAGTAAAAAATAAGAAAAAAATCCCCCAATTGTTTCAATGAGCTGTTACTATATCATCAGAAAGAAGTTAGTAAATAGTCATTTAAAATAATCATTTTGAACAAATGGCCCTAAGTGGCTCACTTCTCCAGATAGCTGTAGTGTTCCTTTCTGGAGCAGCACACATGGTATATACTTAGTGGAAAATTATTTGGTAGCCTTCAATAATTAATGTTTGCCTTCATCTTGGCGCCATTCATAAAAGATGAAATAGTTCATGCAGGTAAAATTCCACATTGAGATGGGCAGGATGAAGGCCTGAGAGTGTGCATCTGAAGTCAGAGGGCAAATCAGCCTAAGTGAACTCTCAACTTTGATGATAACTTTGGCACAGTTTCATGCGTTCTATGAAAATACTGCTACATTGCTTGGTAAATGATACTAGCAAGTAAAATGGGAAGGAAGAAGACTGAGTAAATAGTTCAAAAGGGGAAAAGCTTTGTAAAATGAAAGCAAAACAGACCCCAGCAAACTGCCCCCGCCCCGTACCTCTGCCCCCTTTCTCGGCCTGGCCGAATGTACTGTAACGTGAAGTGATCCCTTCCCCTTTGACTGGCTCCCTTGGTTCAAGTTCAGATAGCCATCTAGTGGAAAGAAGACTCTTTTAAGAATGACTTCCCTCTAGACACCCAAAACCATGTTTGTTCAGTTGGCTTGTCCAAACAATTTTGCTGTGTTTTCACCCGAGCAGGATCAACTTAGCATGAAGAGTAAAGCTGTTCTCCTCTGCTTTATCTGCCGTTCTTAATTAGAACCTGATGACAGAAATCAACTTTGATTCAGGGCTGATTGTTCCCAGAGAATCTTATTATTATTATTATAGAAATCTTTTCTTTTTTGATTAACTGCACTGATTCTGCGCATCTCTGACAGAAATGTTGAGAGAGGAAAATATCTTATTTAAACATTCATGCAGCATCTGCTTTGCTAGATGCCAGGGGGAATATTCAAGTTGCCTGAAGTCTGGCAGAGATGGTATCGTGCGCAGAAATCCTTTCAGCACATGTAAAGTGAGAGGCTCCAAGACATAGGCATGAAGCGTGTGGGAATTCCAAGGAGGCCACCATTTCTGGTCATGGCTTCATACTTTTTGAGTTTTATTTCAGAAATTGGGCCAATGGACCAATGGTGCTGGGCTTTATTTTACTTCAGGATAAATGAAGGAAGGAGGCAAATGTTTGGTACCCATCCTTGAAGCAAGTAAAGAACATCAGAGTGACTGGTTTTACCAAAACATTCTGCAAATATTTACTGAGCCTGTCAAGGGGTTTGCCGCCTACCTACTGTCATGACGTGTCATGTTAGGCATCCAACAAAGTAATATTACAGATTATAGAAACATTCTGTAATTGGGCTAATGAGGTGTTCTTAATGGAAAAATCGAGAGAAGTCTCAGGGTCAGGTGTCCTGTAATTAATTAACGGGCAGTTGGACCTAGGTAACTGGACAGACGACTTAGCCCAGGGAAGGGGTGTGGTATCGCAGGAAAAACGTAAGCTTTGGCTCTGCTGCTTGCTGGCCCTGGGCCTTGTTACACTTCATCTTTCTGGTCCTCAGTCTTCTCATCCTTAAAACTCCTGTGACTCTTGTGAGAGCTGTGTGAGAGGGTACATATAAGGCACAGGACACACGGTCAGTTCTGATTAAAGAGGGTCCTCCTCACCTGCCTGTGCTTGTTTGGAGAGTCAACCATTAAAGCATGAAAAATTTAAAATGTTCCCAGTATTCTTCCCCCATCCCCTCATAAGGGGTGAGCCTCTTAACTCTTCACTTGAGGGGTTTTATATTTATTTTGCTAAATCACAGGTGCATAGCATAGAGAGCTCATTATTTGCAGGTCTGAGTCGGAAGAAAAGTAACAAACCCATTTTCCTTGGCTGCCGTTGTATGCGTCCGTCCCAGGGGTGTGTAACCATTTCAGACTGTTTTCATAGTTAATACTTGCTGTTTCACTCAAAATTGAACTTATTTTAAAGTCTCAGTCATCTCTTCCCTGTAGATTTCCAGTAGATGACTTTTAATCTCCCATCGCGTCTCCTTTGCTCTTGTGAAGCTTGTTTGTCTAAAGTCTTGAGTCAGCTTTTTTATCCTTATCAGTGTTTGTCCTTTCTGTGCGCTCTCTTTCTCTGTGTGAATCATTTTGGGGAGAGTTAAATTCCATCTGATGCAAATTGTGATTTCAAAAAGAAATTGTGTCGTCTTCCCTTCTTTGAAAATAAGACTGAATAATTTTCAGAAGCTCCCTTTGAGCTCAAAGGGAGCCTTTATCCCAGAGCCGAGGGGCTTCCTTTTTTCATGGATCTTACCAGGAAAGCTTTAAGATGCTGTCCTTTCTAGGTTAGGGATTTGATGTTGGTTGGAACTTGGCTTTGGTTGACACATATGGACCCTATTTTCTTGTGTTTCATTAAGCCCTGTCTCCTTTACCAGCAGATTTCCTCCTCACTTGTCAAAAGTTTGCTCTGTGCCCAGCATGGAAATGTGCTTTGTGATTTCGGCATCTGCTTGATTAGCCTGGACAAGTCTGAGATCAATAAACTAGAAATGTTTTCCAAAAAACTGAAAGAGATTTAGATAATGGTTTGTCAGCAAAGGAGGTGAGAGAGAGGATAGTTGAAAGTTCATAGTTTTGCCATTCTTCTTGCTAATGAAAAAGGGCTTTTAATGAGACAGTGAGAGTAATCCTGTACATTTGGTAACTCAATGTTACAAATACTCAGGTGCAGGGCGTCATAAACGATGGATGAATAACACACAGTTAACGCATCAGAGAACTAGAAGGTTAGGAGTAAAGTAGATGGTGTTAAGTGCTGAGCACAGAGAGACAGGAAGGTTTAAAGAGAGAAGCATTCTTCTTGGGGGCCGGTGGGGTGGAGAGGGGTTCCTGGGACTGCTCACTTAAGGAGACCTGGAAGCAGCCGAAGCAGTACTCGGGGGGGATGCAGACACCTGTGGGCATTGTGGCTGCTCCGCGGGGCTGTCTGGGGCCTTCCTCCCCGTTACCAGACAGCTTACTGAGGTATAAGTCACATGCCAAAAAAACCCACCTGTTGGAAGTGTACTAGTCAGTGGTCCTTTTAGTCCTCAGACAGCTGTGCAGCCGCTACCCATGTCTAGTTTGAGAACGTTTGCTTTCTTCCCCGCATTCTTCCTGCTCATGAGCTGCAGTCAGTCCCTGCTTTTGCCTCCAGCCCCAGGCATCTACTGATTTCCTTTCTATCTCGTTCTAGACTTGCCTTTTCTAGAAATTTTACACAGTGCGATCATTTCATGTGGTACCATGATGTATTATAAGAAACATTTGGTCTTCGTCCTTATTTCTGACACACAGCTTTAAAAAACCCTTGGAATTTCCTAAGTGGAATGAACAGTAAAGTGTCTTGATATATTCCTAACAAATCCCTTGCAACCACACCTGACTTTTGTTCATGAGGTAACTTCTGGAAATCACTTAAGGGGGTGTTGCCAGGGAGACCAAGCACATGAGTGGTCTCTGGGGAGGAGAGAAGTGTTGGTGATTGGGTACAATCACCTGTGGTCAGTGATGTAATCAGCAGGCCTAAGAGATGGGGCCTCTAAAAACCCAGAAGGCCTGGGTTTGGAGAACTTCCAGGTTGGTGAATGAGGACGTATCCATGTGCTGCGCCCCACACTCCACAGGGACAGAAGTTTCTTCGTTCTGGACCTCACCCATATGTCTCTTCATCTGGCTGTTAATCTGTATCCTTTAATATCCTTTGTAGTATTCCTGTATTCACGTGAGTAAACTGCCTTTTCTGACTTCTGTGAGCCACCCTAGAAAATAAATGGAACTCAGAGGGGGTAGTGGGAACCTCTGATTTACAGCAAGACGGTCAGGAGCACATATAAGATTCTGGACTTGCGATTGGCATCTGATGTGGGGAGGAAGTCTTGTAGGACTGAGCCCTCAACCTGAGTTGAATTAATTGTCAGACACCCTGTTGGTGTTGGAGAATTTTATGGGGGCGCAGGACATTATCTAGCCTTTATGTCTGACTTCTTTCATGGAGCAGGATGTTTTTGAGGCTCCACCATGATGCTGCGTGTATCAGTAATTCCTTTTTTTGGACTGGTGTTCTATTATGGATCAGGCACGTTTGCTAGTTGATGGCATTGCTTCCAAGTTTGGGGCCATTATGCATACATTCCTAGGGACATTTGCATGGATGTCTTTTTGTGACACATGCTTTCATTTCTCTCGGGAAGAGACTGAGGAGCACGGCCGTGCTGGGTCATGTAGTGAGTATGTATTTCACTTTTTATCAACTGTCAAGTGCTCCCAAATTGGTTGTACCGTTTTATAAACCAGCAGCGTTTGAGGATTCTGGTTTTTCCATATCTGCAACACTTGCTATCGAGTCTGTTGTATTTATAATCATCCCAGTGGGGGTGTAACGATATTTCATCATGGCTGTGACTTTCAGGTCTCTAATAACTAGGGATCCTATTTAATATTGTAAATCACATCAGCCTTTTGAGAGAAAGCTCCTCTTAGGAGAGTGACAGTTTGTACTAGGGTTTGCTAACTACATATTTTCAAAACTTTGAAGGTAATTTTTATGTGTAAAGATTCCAGAGAGAATTTTGCTAGAGATGCTTTATTTCCTTGTTTTTACTGGGATTTGTGAAATTATCCTCTCATGCAAATTGTCTGCAGCCTGTTACCTGCTTCTGTTTGCCTGCAGGGTAAATACCTTGTTTCCATTTCTACACGATTGAAAATCAAAATACTTTTTGTTGATGCATGAAAATATAGGAAATACAGATTTCAGTGTCACATTTTGGTTGGAACACAGCCACGCTTATTCGTTTCCACGTCATCTCTGTCGTCTGCTTTGGTGCTGTGGGGGCAGCACTGAGTGTGTCAACAGAAGACTATCCGGCCCGCAGTGTTTGACATCATTGCTCTGGTGCTTCTGACCTTTTCTTTTGGTTCTGCTGTTGCTTTGGTTCTCCAGTGTGGTGGTGTTGAGAAACCCAAGTTCATTTGCAGACTGTCACCCTGGAAGAGGAGACTAAAACAGCAAACTAATTTGCTAGTGTGTTCAGAGTTAGTCCCTCAAAAGAAAGGGGAAAGGGAATGGAACTTTTGTCGATGACCTTGTCCTGTTAACACTTCGTACTAAGTTTGGAAAAAGGGCTACATACAATCAATCCTTTTGAATGTATTGTGAACATTCAAAAAGTGCTTATTGTCAAAATTAAAACAGGTATAGAAAGTAAGGGTTCAGTCTCTCCATCATCTACCCTCTCCCCATACTCTTACTGGTCATCGTGAAGAAGTTGATCTATTTTCTACCTTTTTCTTTACAGCTGTAAACATAACCAGTCAGCTCTTTTGGCTTTTGTAAAAGTAAAGCTACATATGTTCTAAAATCAGTTTTTGGTACTATACATGAACACTTTCCCACGTGCACACATACAGATTTACCTTGTTTTAGCAACTGCCTGGCATTCCTGTGTGAGTCTATGGTAATTTAGTTAACTGTTGATGCATTCGAGGTTCTTGTTTGTATAAGTATCGCTCATGTGCTTCAGGTAGCCTTACCAATACTGACCGTTATTCCTCTTTAATATGTTTGCCCATTCGGTAAGTGAGAAATAACTTACCGTTTCAATTTGCATTCAGTGAATCTGCATATTTTTGTAATTTTTTTGAATTGCCTGTTTGTGTTGCTTACTTTTCTTTTGTGTTGTTTGTATCTTCCAATTGATAGGCGTTTCTTGTGTATTGTAGACAGTCTTATAGTCTATTTTTTTTTTCTAGCAATTTGTCATTGTTCTTATGCATTTGTCACATTTTTCCTTCAAGAATGTCTATATTTTATTGTCAAATATGCCAAGCATTTTATAGGTTTTGGATTTGGAGTTATAATTAAAAGGGTTTCTCTGCAGTAATATTTTAAGGATAACTGTTTCTAAGTTGGTGATTCCTAATCGGGGGTGCATAGTGTGGAGTTTTTCAGTACAAATACTGTGGTTTCTTGCTAAGATATTCTAACGTGGTAGAGCAGGTGTGGGCTCTAACTGTTATGTTTTCAAAGAAGTGCCTCTGATGATTCTGATGTGGTTAAAACCATAGTACAGTATTTAAAATGCACATTTGAAAAAAATGCTTTTGATGTCTATGAAATTGGGATGATAGCATGCCTGTTTATTTAGCAGCCTTCTCAGCTGTTCATAAGGTCAGGGTGCATCTTAAAATCTTAGATTCAGTGAAATATGGATCTTTTTCTACTTTCATCACTGGAGTTAAAGCACATCAGTATAGTGTTTTCTGTTTTTCTATATCGTCTATGTTCCTGAGTGGTCTCTTCAGCTATCATCTTTTAAGATAGAATTTTAGTCATTTTCTATATATTTGCTTATTGAACCTTTACCTGGAATTGCTCCCACCTTCTCCCCACTGCCTGTTTAAATCCTGGCTGTTCGATACAGCTCAGCTTCTCTATCATCCATGTCCTTCGAGCAATCGCTGCTGATGTTACTGGAGGTGAAAGCTACTCCACTTGAAAAAGGATAGACTCTCTTTTACGAACTCTGGAGTTTTCAAAAAGACATTGAAGACTTTGGGGACTTGGATGTCATCTCCTTGCCTTTTCCTATTTGTGGACTGGTTTTGGAGAGGAGCTGGATTCCAGGTGAAGATGTGTTTTGAAGTGCTGCTTTTTGTTTTGGGATGCGGGATTGGAAGAATGTGTGGGTTGGTTTGCACCAGGCTGAGGCAAGTAAGCCAATCAGGCATTTCTTTGTGGGGAGACTTAAGATAGAAGATATGTACCTGTTTGCATGTATTGGAATTGGAATTGAGTCATGTTTTTGTCAAACTAAGATGATGGAATGGTTATGCACTAAGGTGAAGTTGAACTATTTTGGTCATAAAACCGACTGCATTAAGTAAAGCCCAGGATGATGTTGGGGGTGTGGTTTAGAGTAGCACTCAGGAAAGTGGATGACAGGTTAGTATAGGTCAGTAGTGAGGAGCGGTGACAAAAGTCAATCTTGGGTGCATTATTAAAAAAATATGTAGAATCAGGGGAACAGATGGTCTTACTTTGTTTTTTACTAGGATGGAAACACCTGTAGAATCCAGGACAGGTCTAGGACATAGATTCTGAGAAGCACCCCAGGACGCGTACAGGACGGTGAAGGGACTAGAAGCCACACATGGGAAGAATGACTGAAGGAACATTTGAGTCGGACTGAGAGAGCTGGGGGGATGGGAAAGTCACACTCAGTATTTGTAAAGGAAGAGGATTTGTACCTACCTTGCAATTGCAGGGAATGGGACCAAGGCCAATGGGTTGAAGCCACAGGAAGAAATAATAACTCAATTCAAGGAATGATTTACAATCAAATCTGTCCAACGACCAAGTAGAGGACAGTAAACTTCTGTCACTGGAGAAGTGTGGACATTGGTTGACTAACTCATTTGGCACTCACATCCGTGTGTCTGACAGCCACTCACTTTTCTTCATTATACATTGAAAAGACAGTAAACACACAGAAGTTTAAAATGACACTTAACACGTTATGTCATGACAGGATATTAAATTTCATCAAGTTCGTATATGATTTTGCAGCTTCTAGCAACGTCTTGGAGCTGGTGAGCGCTAACGTGCTCTTCAGCCATCCTTCATGGTGAACTGGAAAGTGAACTCAGGTTTCCTGAGTGCACTGTGTGGAATTTAAAAAAGTCCTCCCTAGAGTTGCAGCTTTTTCTCATTATTGACACAGTTACAAAAACCTGCAGTGAGTAGGCAGGAGGTGCTTTATGTAAAGTCCATAAAATGGAATTAGTGAATGCTTTACTATGTTAAAATTTGACTGTGTTGGCAGGGCCTGTGGAACGCATCTCTGAGTGATCTCTAAGGACTCCTTAGAATTGTAAAATTCTTTGGTATATGATCTTGTAATAAATGTGGAGCAGTAGTTGAGGGCTACGGAGTGATAGAATAGCCAATTATAATTATGAGAAAATTTAGGTGAATTATAATTGGCCCCTGTGGAATTTGGCCACAGCCTTGGGGATCGTAATTACGGTGAAGTCAGCAGTTTGAAATATGTGCTCACCCTTGGGGAGAAGAGTCTCCCTGGGGTAAACCCTCGAGGGGCTCTGTGGGCCACTTTCTGTCTGAAGCGAAATTCTTCTCTGGAAAGAACCTCACTGGGTTCCTGCAGTTGAGAAATCTTCTTGAGAGGAGATTCCGGAGTGTGATGAATGAAAGCAACACGTGGGTGGGCACAAGGTCCCTGAGCGGACTGGACCGTTCAGAAGGGAGAGCAGGATCTGGAAACAGTCTGACCCCCAGTTCAAGAAACCATGCATGCCTCTGCCCATTTTCTCTCACGTTTGCAAAATCTTTGGAGGGACAGTGGATTTAAAGAGAACTCAGTGGTGGTAGATGGGTAAAAAGACTTCTCGAAGAGTACTGCAGAATTGCAGCCCTTGGGGAAATTCCTCCTCCACCTTCTTCCCCGCCCAGCCTTCAAGTCTGGTTAGTTCAGACCTTGGTACTTTGCCTGTTACGTGTATCCCTCTGTCTTGTGATTAGTTGTTTGCTCCCAAGTCCCCTAGACGGGCAGTTTCGAGAAGATGGGCCATGTTTCTGTCCTCGGACTCTGGCTTCATGTGTGCTCAGGCTTTAATGAATGTTCGCTGGTGAATGCATGGGCCCCTGTTACCCTGTCATTGCCCTGCTTCCTGGTCTGGCGATTTCGCTGAGGGGTTGCCAGTCACCTACCTGTCTTGTGACTTGTCTGGATACTAAAACCTTTTCGTGCTCATCGTTGGGCCAGCTAGGCCGTGAGTACAGGGAGGCTTCTGTTAGTCTCTCCCTAACAAAAGACAAAAATAAAAAATCTTTCAGAGTAATTTTCTGAAAAGCCACTGTCATCTGGGTAGGGGTGAAAGTATCTGTTGAAGTAGGACAAGCTCTTCTTCTCTTCTTATCTGTTTATATTGCAACCGGAAGTAGTTAGCTTCTCACACTGGAGTTCCCTGGTGTGGGAATTTACTCTCAGAATCCTTGAGTTCTGTGAAATTTTTTTAATTGTGTTAAATAATATTTCAAAGTTAACAAAAGTATACTCTGGTTCTTCTGGATCATCACATTGTCACTTCTGGGTCATTGTCACAGTGTCACATGACTGCTGTGTGCTAGTGAGAACAGGATTTAATGCAGACTTCACACCTCATTGCTGCATGGACACCTGGTACAGGTGAAACTCCTATGACCCCTTGACTAGAAGAAGGCGATGAGTTCCTGCTGTGTGAGTTGGCATCATCGTCACTCGTGACAGTGGTTTAGTTTTAGCAAAATGACGACTTTTTTTTTCTCCTGCTGTCCTGGTCAGGAACCCAGGTCTGTAGACTTCACATGGTACTGTACTTTACATGGCCTGTACTTCACATGGCCTGTACTTTAGCTGCCTGAGCCACTGGGGTTGAGAATGACATTTTTAATAACTCCCACTAGGTTGCTATCATTATTTTGAATGTTATTGGTATAGTTTTATATTTAATTTGTAAAAGAATTCTTAAAATATCTGGTTTTATAATTAACACTGGAAATCTTTATTCTTGTAAAAAACAAACAACAAATCACATTTGAGAAAGTCTCCTTAAATGCCATTATCAATCTGTTGGCGATTTAGGCCTAAGTTACAGGCGGGTGGCGATTTAGGCCTAAGTTATAGGCGGGTGAGGCAGATCGTCCTTTTCCAGTCATTCTTTGGAGGGGTGGAAAGATAGGAACCAAGGCTGAGTGAAGTCTGACTCAGACATTGTTTAAAGATGATCCGTGTGGAGAGTCAGAAGTGTCATGACTTGTGAAAGAGTCAGGACAGCGCATCAGATAAGAGACCCTGAATTCTAGGCTCGCTAGCTAGCGAAATAGTCACTGTTTATTCAACCGTTTCTTTCCATTGTCACAGAAAGTTCCCTCAGACAGCCTTGCTTCACGGAAGCAACAGAGTGGAGCAAGGTCACTGAGTTGAAAGACAATGGGAAGGTGAGGAGGAGGAGGGTGAGGAAAATCGGTGAAAAGGAGGAATGATGAGGAAAGAGTCTCTAAGAACACTCCTTGGTCTGTGGGGTTACCCCCTCAGATCTTTTCTTTGTCCACCTTCACTCCCTAGGTGATCTCATTCAGCTGCTTGTTTTGCTCTTTAAGTAAACTTTTAATAGAATGGCTTGAGAGAGACAAAAAAAGATTGTCAAGGAAATACGGAGAGTTCCCATTTACAGCACCACCAGCTCCCACATTTTCCCTTTCTCCGACACCTTACACCAGTGTGGTGCGCCTGTCACAGACAGACCAAATGATACATCATCATCAGCTACAATCCATCTCTGTTCAGATTTTATTCAGGTTTCCCTGGTGCCCTTTATTTCCATTCAGGATGCTGCCAGGCTTACTAGGCAAGTCTTCTTATGCTTTTCTTTGCTGTGACAGTTTCTCAGACACCCCTGTGTCTTTATGATTTTGACAGTTGTAAGGCGTGCTGGTCAGGCATTTTCTAAGGTGACTTGTCTGACTTTCCCTAATTTGTCAGGAGTTAAGGATTTGGGGAGAAGAGCACAGAGTTAAGTGATGTTGTCAACATGACTTAATCAACTGATGTCAATCTTGATCACTTGGCTGAAATTGGCCCTCGCTTTGAAAACGGTGGCTGCTTTTGTGGACAACTCCCAAGCTGCTCTTCTGGTGCAGACTTCTTGAACTCCAGAACATATCTAGGTGTACATTCCTCAGCCTGACTGAAACTAGCTCAAACAAGATGTTAAAAACCAGACTCTGGACTCCCTCCTCCTCCCCAAATGTACATTTGCTGCAGTCTCCATCATGTCAGTTCAAGCATTTATGTTTTTCCAGTTGCCAGGGTAAAAATCTTACTCTTTTCCTGTATTCCTTGACTTCTGTCACCCTTAAGTAGAGGCGGTCAGGAAGCATTTTGACTTCAGATTAAAAAATTTCATGTTATGGCCACTCAACACCATCTCTGCCTCTAGTATGAGTTACCCTCCTCTTCTACTGGACATTAGCTCCCCAGCTGACCTCCCTGCTACTCCATCTTGACCTTGTTAGATCAGCAGCCACATTCATCTTTTAGAAAGACTTTATTAAGAAAAGATTTTTATTGACATTTATAAACACACAGAAAAGGATTGAGGTTGAAGTGAGTTTCCACAAGTGGACTGCGCCTGTGTAACCAGCATCCAGCGCAAGGAGGAGGGCATTCCCAGGGACTCTGCATGCTCCCTTCCAGTCTGTTCCCCAAGGCTGAAAACAGCCTTGACTTCTGAGAGCGGTGGTTCGGCCTGAGTAATCACCAACAGGTTTTACAAAGTGGCTGTACTCCAACAAGTGGTCCTTTAAAAGATGTTATGTTAGCTCCTAATACTCCGTGTTTGAAAATCCACCAGGGGTTTATCAGTTCATTCAAAATAATAGCGGAAGTAGATGCACCTAGATGGAGTGGCGGTTTGGTCAACTGCCTTCGGCCGAAAGCCCATCCACATGCATTCCAAGGACCTGGGTTCTTGTCCCAGTGCCGGAAGGAACAACCAAGATGAACAACTGAATACAATAAAGTGCTTCTTCCCCCTCTCTCTCCCTGCCTGCCTGCCTGCTTGCCTCCATTTCTGCCTGCACCTTTCCTTTAAAAAAAAAAAAAAAAGCTGAAGTTCTTACAAAGTTATTATAAAGCCACATATAACCTGTCTCCACAGTTTGCTTTGAGCATGCCAGTCACACTTAATGTCTTGGGACCTTTTATTAGCTGCTCCCTCACCTAGTTTACTCTTGTCAGCTCTCAAGTGAATTCAGATATCTGCATGAGTGTCATCAATGTATGTAAAATGGCCCTTCCTCTCCATGTGTGTCCTTCTATCTTGCTTTATTTTTCCTCCGCACTTAGTATCTGGAATATACAGAATATAGATATACAATAAATGCTATGCATATTATGCATGTGATATCTGTTTATCTTCCCCACCTGGGGCTTCGTTGTTAAATTGCTCTATCTCTGTCATCAGTTAACAGTGGCCTTTAGTAGTTGTTCAACAGATGAATGAAAGAAATGAATAGTCACATGCTGATTAACATGGGGAAACATCTGAGAAATACTTCATTAGACAATCTTGGTGTTACAAGAATGTCAGAGTATGCAAGCCTAGATGGAATACTATTATACATCTAGGCAATATGTAGGACCCTCCTATATTTGGTCCATTATTGACTGAAATATTGTTATATGGTACATGGCTGTAGTTGTGATAGAAGAGGTAAAAACATGTGGGGAGAATGAAAGTAAGACAAATGAATTTTTTAATTTGATAAGAATTAAGCTTAATTTTTTTCTCAAATTAGCGTAGAGCTTAAAAAGACTTCACTTATAATTAAGAATAACAAATCCTTTATCCTCCTGGTTTCCATTCCTCAAAGCTAACTACTTTAACTCAGCTGTCTCCTGTGTTTATTACCTTCTTACACTGGATGATAAGGATCTTCCTTTCCTGTACTCTGTTCCTCCATCAGACACACTTTCCTTCCCTGACCCTCCCAGTGTAATTGTCAGATATTAAAAAGATGCTTTCAGATCCAGATTTCACTTTTCAAGGAAGAGTTCCCTAACGTCTATCAAACTAATGTGTTTTGTTACATTATTATGAACATGTGAAGATTATTCATTGTAAGCCAAATAATGTCACACTTATATAATTTTTTTCCTCCTGGAATAAAATCTGTATGTCTTATTTTTTTTGATTACTTTTCTTCAAACCACAGACTTCTTCTCAGGCACGTTGCCAGCATTCTAAACACAGCAGCTTATGCACCAGGTCTTTAGGTTATTTTGGAGATATTTCTCCTTAAACTGCCACCCAGAGCTATGGAACTGGATTGTTTAGTTGCCTGAATCTTTCCTGCACAAATTAATGTGAAGAATTTTCCTTCATCTTTTCTTCCTGTCTTAAATCCTTCACCTCTGGATCTCATTTTGGATTTTTCCTTGGTTTTTCACTTATCTTGGGAAAATATATCTTTCAATAGTTTCTGGAGAAAAGATGCAGAAATGGACATTTTTCTGTTTTTTGATCTTAGGTCTTAGTTATCTATTGCCATAATACCCCACTGATAAGTTGTAAATTTACAGATAATTATAGGTATTTATTGGCTGCATGTCTGGGGTGGTTGGGTCCGGACTTGCTGACCTAGATTGGGAATTGGCTGTCTATTGACTTATCTAGGATGGCCTTTTGTGGGGTGACCAAGGTGACTGGTCTTTGCTGGGGGCACAGCTCTGTTTCATGTGTCTTCATCCTTCTTTGGGGACTAGCAGTCTAGCCAGTATGTCCTCTGCACATGATGTTGGCAGAGGGCAAACATATGTAGTAAGTGGGGTGTGTGTGTGTGTGTGTGTGTGTGTGTGTGTGTGTGTGTGTTTAAGGACAATTACAGGCAGATTTGAAGGCAAGTAGGCAGGCAGGGAGAGGGAGGAGGGAGAAGCATTTTCATTTTAGTTTATGTCTTGGTTGCTACCCCTGACCCCCACCCCTCCTTCCCTGGGATATAAACCTGGGTCCTTGGGATGTATGTGGACTGTGCTCGGCCAGAGGCGGCATACTCAATCCCCCTTCACCAGGGTGCGCCATAAATGCTTTTTTTTTACATTTCAGATATACCAGGCATATTTAAAACATATTGTTTTGGAATTATTGTCAGTTTATTTGGTAAACAAAATTTATCTACAAATGTACAGAAAATAATCAGATGTCTGTTGATACCATTTTCTCAGGGAAGGATTCTTTGCCTTCTTGTATTAGGTTAGGTCCTTTAAGTTTCTTGGTTAGCACACTCACTTTCATTTCATAGTATTGATCACGCTGGTTATTTGCTTTATATTGATCTATTCCATCAGCCCTGGAGCGCCATTGAAGACAGGGACCACATCTATGGTAGGATTAGTCTGGGGCTGGTGATGCATAATGAATGTTCGTCAGATAAATCTGTGAGCAAAAATGATTTTAAATCTCAGGAACATGAAGTATTTTTAGGCTTCTTTTTATTGATTGTGTGAAGCATGTTCCTTCAAGGATTTGGCAGAGATGGAAAAACATTACCAAATTTCAGGAGAGAGAAGCTGGTTCCCCTTTGGGCTATTTTTTTGGCCATTTTTTGGGCTTTGCTACGTTCCCCTGTGTAATCACGATTCCAAAGCTTTGATTTGTAGTTAATTCTTTGTGGCTTTAGGGTTTTCAGATAAGAAGTGATTTTTTTCATCCGTGTGTCAATTATGATTCCAACTTGTAAGCAGCCAGACGGAAACAAGCGTTCCTGCTGTTTCTACATATGAATGTTGGCTGTTGAGTTCTGAAGTGGATGAGAGTACTTTCATTGTTATTTCAGGCAAGTGTTTGGAGAACATGTTTCTGGGCTCATGAGTGATGAGAGTTACAGTGCTTGTAACTGGGATTGCTTCAGTAAAATACCAGTAGAAACTTGAGTGTGTGGAAATTTTAGCATTAAACTATGAAACTGTTGAAAGTCTTTTGCAAGTGACCTTGAGACCTAAATAGAAATAACATCCTCTAACAAGATCTGACTTAGGTTTAAATAATTATCCAACCTGTGATGTATAGAACTATTTAATCATCCCAGTCTTTTCATAATTTGGGAAGAGATTCAGATTTTTGTGACCCATTGTTCAAAAAAATAGACTTTTCATTAGGACAGGACCTTGTGATAGAGCTACACATTTGCTTTTATGATTAGAACAGACCTTACTAAGAAATGGTCTAAATGTTTATATTTCTTATTTTTTTAAATGTCCTAATGGAGTCATAAGCATACATGTTAAGTTATATAATTCTGGAACTTTAAATCTTAAAGGGACAATTACCTCTTAGTCTGAACTTTTCAATTTATAGAACATTGAGATGGTAAATTTTATGAAATTGCTGTTGAATGGCAGAAATTGCTCAGTATTGTTGAACGAACAGATGAATGTATATTATGTATAAAGACTGAATGAAGAGAAGTTAAAAACTTTTGTGGTCATGTGATTTCTTAATGGGATAACCAAGGCAAAAACTGGCCAGTTTAAGAAAGCTGAAGAGTAAGATTGCTTTAGAATGTGTTATATATTAATAGAATCAGAGAAGCACTAATGAAAAGAACTATTACTATAGTCCGTAAAAGCCAGTAAGTAGGGGAATTCTAATCTTTTAAATATAGCAATGGCTCCAAGTTTCCGTGTGTATAAGGCTTTTTGTAGGGGGAAAAAAAAACATTTTGATATTATTAGTGACTTTTAAAGAAATATGTGTGAAAGACTTAGGAGATAATTTCTCTAGAAGAAGGCATTTGACAGTCCAAGAGCAGCATATATAACTTAAACATAATTGTGTAACAATCTTGTTATCTTTTTTGAATTATCTGTTAAGGACAGAAAAAGACTGAACTTTGATCATATAGTCTAACATGAAAGGGCAATACGAAAGGGAAAATCTTTCTGTAGTAACTGGGCAAAATTCCTGCTTTGTGTCAGAGAACTTGGCAGACCTTGAGAATTCTAAATTGCTCTAGATTTGTTTTGTCTGTTTTTTTCAAAAGAAATTGAATAGTTGATTTTTTTTTTTTTTTTCTATCTGAAACATGTTTTTCCCCCTCTCCCCTCTCATGTTTAACTTAATTGGAATCCTCTGTATTTTCATATTTTGTCTGGTACAAATAAAAATTCTTAAAACATCATCAAGAACTCTCAAAACTTCTTTATTTTCCAGGGTCTTCAGCATCAGAGCTAGATGTAGGAAGTCTTTTGTGGCACCTGTGTCCAAGGAAATGGCTCTCAACAGGCCAGGGGACCACAGACTCATTTGTGTTCTTAGCTGTTCTCTGGGTGTATCCTTGACTGCCATGTTCCCCGGCATGACTCCAGATTCTTCCGTGGTTCTTACTGGCTGCTCTTAGTCATACTTCTAGCCATTAACTCTTTCAACATCATGATCAAAAATTTACGCATACCCAGTAGCTCCTCATGGTTGGGTAAACTTTTGATTTATTCTGCAGTGGAATGTATATTTGCTTTGGTTTGGTTTTGAAGTGACCACATCAGGTTGATGGAATAGCTCTTGAGGCTACAATGTCACAATAGTTAATCAGGGACACTAGTAAAAGCAGAATTAGGAGCATGGAAGACTTTTTTCTTGTCCTCAGAGATGAGGAGAGAGCTCCCAAATGATGTCTGACACACTGAGACAGTTGTGTGCAATCCAGCTTGGAGACCCATGGGTTTTGTTTTTGTTTTTAAATATCTGTGGTGCCCTCCCTAGTTACGCTGAGCCTTACCCGCTGGATGTTGTCCTGAATTGTCTTAATTTACCTGTAGTGTTTGGGGCCTGTTTTATTTATAGGGCTAAAACTAGCTCTAATGGTTTACCTGCCCTATTTTTCTTGGAGAAAGTAATTTCTTGCCACTGAATTGCAAGATTACAAAGACAGTCCCTTTAATTTAGAAGCGAGTAGGTGGTGATGTATTGAGATCTCAAGCTAAAACTTAGAACCTATATGGATGACAGGAAAATTTAGCCTAATGCGAGTAGATTTTCCAGTTCATAGAACTGTTTGAAAATGGTCTATGTCGCCCTCAGAAATGTAGCATTAAAGTACTGAGGGTCACTCAGCAGAAGCTGGACAAACAGCTGCAGAGATTTTGTGTGGGTGCGCAAGTGTGGACAGGGTGAGAGGCTAGGGGAGAGGCCAGTGGTGAGATTTTACTGTTTGAACGTAAATGACAGAGTTGCAGACTAATGCAGAGGACATCTCTGGTGATGTTTAGTCAGTAAGCAAGATGAAATTGCCAAGGAAGGGTGTACCCACAAAAGCAGGTCAGCTAGCAAAGAAAGCCCATTTCTAAACTGGAAGCAGGAAGTAGAACTGAAGGAACATGCAAGAAAGGAAAACCAGAATACGTTAGGGTACAAAGAACACTGTCTTTATGCCGACTGCATTGATTACTCTATCTTTGTCGTCGTCGGTTTGGAAATCAGGAAGCGTGTCTTTAATTTTCTTTCTTCCAACATGTTTTTGGCTGTTGGGGACCCCTTACGATTCCATATGAATTTTAGGATGGGTTTTCCTATTTTTTCAGTAGCCTTGGCTGTTTTTATGTTTCTAGGAATTTGTTGACATGCAGTTGTTCATAGCACTCAATTCATTTTATTTCTGTAGAATTGATAGTAATGTCCCCATTGTAATCTCTGATATAAATCCTTTGAATCTTCTCTCCTTTTTCTCTTAGTCCATCTAGCTAAAGGTTTGTCAATTTTGCCAGTCTTTTCAAAGACTCACCTTTTGGTTTCGTCAATTATTTGCTTCTTCAATTTCTCTAATCTTTATCATTCCCTTCATTCTGATAGATTTGGATTTAGTTTCTTTTTCTAATTCCCTAAGTTGTAAAGTTAGTTTGTTCATTTGAGATCTTTCTTGCCTTTTTATTTATTTAAAGGAAAGGTTCAGACAGGAATGAAGGAGAGTAGGCAGGCAGGTAGGAAGAAAAAGCATCTTTTATTTTTAATTTCACACTGGTTGTTTCCCCCTGGACCCGGGACTTGAACCCCTAAAGGTATGTGACTTGCTCCTTCGGAGGCGGTTGAAATAACCACTGTTCCACCAGGGTGCACCTCTTTCTTGTCTTTTAATATACATGTTTATAGCCGCGAACCTTGCCTTTGGTACTGCTTTCACTGTGTCTAATGAGTTTTGTTTGGTATGCCGTGTTTTGTTTTCATTTGTGTAAGTCTTTTCTAATTTCTTTCGTGATTTCTTTGTATCCATTGTTTAAAACTTTGTGAATTTTCCTGTTTTCATTGTTACTGTGTTTAACGTCATCCTGTTGTGGTCAGAGAAGATATTTGTCTTTAAAAAAAATTTTTATTAGTACTTAATTTGTGGCCTGACATTTTTATCCTGGAAAATGTTCAGTATGCACTTGAGAAAAATGTAAAATCTGTTGTTGAATAGAGTGCTATACATATCTGTTAGATCTAGTTGTTTTATTGTGTTAAGTCCTTTAGGTCTAGTTGGTTAAGATGTTAAGTCATTTATTTCCTTATTTTCTGTCTGGTGGTTCTGTCCATTATTGTGGAGAGGTGTTTAAAGTCTCCAGCTCTTAGAGAACTTTTCCCTTCAACTGTCAGTTTTTGCTTTCATGTATTTTGATGGCCTGCCCCTAGGTTTGTAATGTTTCTAATTTTATCTTCTTGCTGTATTGAAGAACCTTTTCATTAATAGATAATCCCCATCTTTGTCTCTTATAACCTTTTTGTTTTAAGGTTATTTTGTCTGATATTAATATGTTGATGCCTTGTTCTCTGTTGGCTCTAATTTGCATGAAATGCCTTTTCCTTTTTACCATCCACTTAGAATTGTCTGTGTTTGCCTTTATTGAGAGCTTTCTTTTTTCTTTTCCGCCTTGAGTTACTGTCAAGTGTCTTATTTTACCTTCAGGCTCCTTGGGCATTTCTTGCAGAGCAGGTCTGTTGGTCATGAATCCAGGGGTTCGGTTTTTGTTTAGAATTGTCGTAATTTCTCCTTCACTCTTGAGCAGTTCTGCCAGATACAAGAATCTCGACTGTTGGTTTTTTTTTTCTCTGAGCACTTTTAATATACCTGCCTATTGCCTTTTGACCTCCACAAACATTCTGAGGAGAAACCTGCAAGTGATCTTACTGAGGACCCCTTGTCTATAATGATTTACTTCTTGTTTTTGCTGTTTTAAAGAGTCACTCATCTTTTGACTTTTAAAAGTTTGATTAGAAGGTATCTTATGTGGGTCTCTTTGATTCACCTTACTTGGAGTTCATTTAGTTTTTGGATTTCAGAGTTGTCTTTTATCCAATATATTCTCACTGTTCCTTTCCGTTTTCTTCTGGAACTTCTACAGCGCGTGCGTGTTGGTTGGCTTGCTGGTGGTGTCCCTTAGGTCTCTTAGACTCTATTCCCCTTTTTCCATCTGTTTTTTCTTTCTGTTCTTCAGCCTCTATCTCCTCTTTTTTTTTTTTTTTTTTTTTTTTTTTTTTTTTTTTTTTTTTTTTTTTTTTTTTTTTTTTTTAGGAAAGGAGCAGATGTGATTAGGCAGGCAGGAAGAAAGAGGAGAAAGAAGCATTTTGTGTATTTTGTTTAGTCGTTCATCTTGGCTGTTTCTCCTGGCCCTGTGTCGCGCACCCAGGTCCTTGGAATGTATGTTGATATACTGTTAGGGGTGGGAGACTTATCTCCTAGGCCACTGGGGTGTACCTTCCCTTAGTTCTTTGAGTGTCTTTAGGACAGTTTCAAAGCCTTTGTCTAGTATATCTGCCAGTAGATCTTTTTCAGGGAGAACTCCTATTTTTTCCCTTTGAGTGGACCATAGTTTTCATGTTTCTTTGTAGGCTTTGTGAATTTTGTTGTTGTTGCTAAATGCTGGACAATAGAGTCAATTAATATGGTAACTCTGGAAATCAGGTTCTTCTTCCCTAGGATTTGCTGTGTTTATTGTTTTCTTTTTTAATTGTTGTATGCTGAGGAGCAATCTGAGGTATAAATTTAAGACTTTCTCAAGTCTTCTCTGAATCTTTCCTAGGACATGCACAGTCTTTCTGATTTTCTCCATATTTGCATTTTTTAAAAGAAAATGTGCAAGCAGGAATGAAGGTGAGCAGAAGCATGAGGCAGAAAGAGGAGGGCGAAACATTTTATTTAGTTGTTTATCTCGGTGGTTCTCCCTGGCCCTGGGTCTCGAACCCAGGTCTTTGGGATGTATGTGGATGGCACCAGCCTTGCAGACTTCACTGCTAAGACACCAGGGCATGCCTGTAAATTTTTTTTTTTTTTAATGCCTTCTTTTATCTCTGACTCCCAAAGGGGAAAAAGTGAAAAGTTAAGGGGTGAGAAAGAGGACACTGACCCTTGAAAATCACTTCAGCCAGAAGGGAGAGGTTTGCAGCAGTGGGGGTGTGTGATAATAACGGCTGCTCACCTCTTTGCCACCCCTGTGGTCAGAAGTAGCTATCAGCAATAGGAGCAAAGGTCCTGACACTTGGAGTAAAGGTTCTGTTCACAAAACCTGGCTCCCAAAAGTGGTGTGAGGGCTGCTCCTGCTCTGTTTGCTGCCTGCTGTGATGCGGGGATTGGTAGCCATTGTTTTCTAAGAGGTGAAATTGAGTGAAATTAATTTACCTTTAGGCTGACCACATTTCTTTGAGACAAAAGCAGGACATGGGGAAGGGGTTATGTACTGGCAGCTGAAGGGAGGGGAGGAGGTGGAGCAATCTGAGCAGGAGTAGAGCAGCCTGGCCAGGAACAAGTAAGTAGTGTGCGATGCCCATCACAGAGCGCATAGAATGACGTGGTCCAGTGTGACTTCATACAACCAGAGCCAGTGCCAGGAATTTTGAAACCTTAGGCAAAAACCAGCCTATTTGGGAACCCCTGAAAGCCCCACTCTAAGATCCTGCCTACAACACACGCCACTTTAACCATTCCAGCGCCAGAAACCCCCAAGCCCCACAGTACTTACCTGTGGCTCCATCGTGCTGCACTGTTCTGTTCTCTTTGAAGAAACAGGCACATGACCAGTGAGGGGGGATCCTCTCCTCCTGGCTCCTGTTTCCTCACAGGGGCGGGAACAGCAGTGGTGGCTGTGGCCCACCGCCATCAGGACTGGTAAGGACCATCTTTAACACGGGGCAAAAGGGGTAGCTGCCTTTGGGGCCCCCTCAACAGACTGGGCCTGGGGCAACTCAGCTGCCCCTTTTGCCCCTCACTAAAGATGACCCTGGTTCATAAAAAGTGGGGCAAAATTAACATTTACATTAAAAAGTGAGAGCGATCAGGAAATAATAAAAAAAAAAAAAGAAAAGATTACTCTCCTGTTTCAAGCATTATGTGTGTGGTCAGCCCATTTTCCATCGAGTCTTCTCTGGAGGTTGCAGCCTTCGACTTCAGAGTTCCACATGGTCACATCAGATTCTGCCAGTACAGTTGTCGTCCGGTGGGAGAGGTTCCTGTCGCTCTGAACCCTCAGCCTCACGTAGGTCTGTACATCTATCGACTGCTGACTGGATGCTGACTTTCTGCCCAGTTCTAGCAGACATGGTGTGAAGGGTTATGGAAACGTGGATGGTGCCACCCCTCGCTTTGGTTCAGGTGTGTGGTGGCCTCAGTCATGCTGAGGCTTCAAGCTGGCTGTCAGCTGAAGTGTCATGGTTCTTTCTCCCTGTGCCCTTTCTCGCCACGTGGTCACTCCCCTCAGGACCTTTCTGTCCACACGGCCTTCCCACTGGCAAGATAAGCTGGACTGCTTGTTCTTGACCTGCCTGGCATTCGGTTTCCAAGAGAGATGCCCTGAGGCTCAGGCCTCCTACACCCGGCCCCTAGGAGCACAACAGTCCCTTCTGCGGATTCTTTAGATCAAAACAAGTCACAGCCAGCTCAGGTTCAAGTGCAGGGAAAGAGACCCTCCCTCTTGATTGGCTGAGCAGTCATAGGCCTAATGCCTGTGGGGGTTGGAGGACTTGGTGGTGGCAAACCTTGCAGATAATCTGCCACAGGATTCGAGACAGTCACTTGACTCAAGAGTCAAAACAGGTGAATTCCAGTGAAGTTCAGGTTGAATATGAGCTGTCCAGTGCACCCGTCTCAGAATGTTCACCCTGTAGGAATTTTTATCTCTAGTTCATCACTTTATTCCCAGGCCCAAGAACAGTGCCTGATTTGTGACGGAGGTTCAGTGCATATCTGTGGAGGGAAAGAGGCAGAGAGGGAAGGCAGAAGGGAGGAAGGGGAGGAAAAAGGAGGCAAGAGAGAGGGAAGGAAGGACTCTGAGATGGTGAGAGTAGTTGAGAGATTGGTATGGAAGAGGCTTATCAGAGAAACCTTTAGACACAACACAGATCTGGAACAAAGGCTTTAAAATGTGTGAGAAAAGTGATAAATATGAACCACTGTCTTACAGGTGGATAGACCATATTTATTCATTATTCAACAAATATTAACCGAGTGCCTGCCTGTGCCAGATGCTGGGGAGTCAAAATCAGTAAGAGACCATCCCTTGAAGAAGGTAGTCCAAACATTTCAGTACAGCGAGGGCAGTACCGGAAAGAGTGTGTTCTTCCTGGGGTGAAAGTGGCTTCAGCGGGAACACTTAAAGTTGGAGCGAGTCATTTATTGTAAAATGAGTGCAACCGAAGGGGAAGGGCTGAACTAAAACCACTAGGAAAAGATGAGTGTGGGCATGCGTGGCGGGGAGGTGGAGCGCATCTGCATGAACGAGAAAATTGAAGAGTCTTGAACATAGTAAGCGCAGGACTTGTGTACAGGATAGTGATAAGGTGTTTAAATGTGAGCAATGCGATGAAAATGATTTCAGAGAGTTTCTGATTACTTGGTGCAGGATTTTTTCTATCAGTGATAGAGTGAAAACAGAGGGTTATTTTTAATATTCATGGATTCATTGATGGTATTTACCTTAATATAGTTATTCATGCTTTTAGAAGCTGGCAAAGATCACTGATGCATGTGTCAGGGTGACAGCAAAAATATAAATTCTTACTAATACAGTAGTATTTCCTTTTTTCTTCCCAACCCAGGGAAGTTATCAGCCCTTGTTTGGTGAATGAACCAGAAGAGAAGGGTGGATAAAGTGGTGATATATTTTTACTCTGTGGGAAAAGGAGGCAGAGAAAGAGAGAGAGAAATGAGGAGGCAGATGAATTGGGGCAGATATGTGGAAAGAAACCTATGGCTGAAACTCAACAAGCTGGCCCAGTACATTGTGAAAATTAGCTCCTTTTGTTCAACATGTGTTGCTTCCAACAATGGTATGAAATGTGTGGGGCAGATATTATTATTTTTCTTAAATTACAGAGGACACTGAGGCTCCAGAGTCCACTGGCTTCCCTGTGAGACCCCCACTGAAGACCCAAATGTTAGATCATTCCAGAGACCACTTGTTGAGAACTCACTGTGTGCACCAGATTACTTAACTGATTTAGAAACTCAGGGAGGTATTGGACAAGACCTTTACTGTAGTCATTGGTGTGAATACTCCGGATTGAAACCTGTGAACTTTGACAAATCCAAATGAAAGTTAGGCACACACACAATGGAGGGGCTTTCTTTCAACCACAAAGATTTGCACTTCTTCAAAATATTTTATTTACGTATCCTTCTGAGAATTCTAGAACAGCATGGTCCTTTCCGCCAGAAATCTGGTGCACAATTTTAGGTTCCTCAGTCTACCTAGAGTAGTGAATCCAGCGCATTATTGCCTCACTTCAGAGAGTTGCTTGAACAAGCTGAAATTCTCTCCTTTGGAAAATTCCCCGCCCTCCCCGCCGCCTTTTTTTTTTTTTTTTTGTGGCATGTGTAACTATACCCAAAAATACCATTAAGGAAAGTAACCATTCCATCCATAATTGGAGACAAGATTCCCGTGTCCAACAGTGAAACCATTATGGTGCTTTGATCAATGAGATTTTTCTCCCAGAAGAGAGGTTTTGACCTCTGTGACTGACTTACACTCTCCTTTCAGTTATTCCATGAATCACATGTGAATGAGTCATTTCAAAGAGGATAGTTTTGACTGACTCCTAAAAACTAAGGCAGATTAGGGGGCCTAGGTAAGGAGATTTAGAGTAAGCACCCTGGTTATCAGATTACATTGAGTTTTATAATAAGGTACATGACCTTTAGCATAATTGACTTTTTTTCTGTTTTCTTGTTGCTTGTTTATAACCTAGACAGATCCGATTTTAATTCTGAAAATTGAATTCCGTCAGGTGAGCAGGAATAAGTTTAACAGTCCACTCCAGTGAGTAACTTCTGTCTATACAGATAAGCAAACTACAGTTGCTAAAGTCCTGGCAGAATGTCAAGGAGCAGAGGAAACTCCATTCTTAGCCGTCTTGAACGGCTCCAGCAGAAAAGTAATCACCCAGTCAGTAACTTTTCTCATTTTGAGAAATTGAGCTGTGGTTTCTTTAGGTTTTCATGTGACTTCAGCAAAACAACATTTTAGTTTTATTAAGACTTGCTTCGTGGAAGTTCTCACTGCGTGAATCTCGACTAGCTGCACCAAGGGAATGAAGTCCTTAAACACTGGGCCTTTAACAGAGTGTCTTCACTCATCTGCTAAAGTTTAGTGCTCCTGGCTCCTTGAAGGTAATTAGTGATTATATCATTTAATAATGGCAGGTGTAACAGCCATTTAACATTTCATGTTCATTAAACTTTCGAGTCATCAGGGTACAAGACCAGTGAAAGGGGTGAAGAGAGAACAAGTCTGCTTCCTAATCCAGAACGTTCCTTACCTTTGATGCTGGTTTCTGCTTGGAGCGGTGGGGATGATTTTTAGTGTACTTTTGACATTCTTTCTGTCCCTACCCCTTTTTGATTTGTAAGGTGTGAGGGCAGTGGCTTGTCCCTGGGGGATTATTTGAGGGTGTGGAACTTAAAGATCTTCACATAACTTTACCTCTAACCTTGTCCCCTAATCTAATCAGAACTCTCATTATAGTTGGAGAGTAAGAGATATCTCTTCAAGATTCAAACCCATTTTTAAACATTTTTAATTTTGTAAGTGCATCACCTTTTATTGTCTCCCTCCTGAAATCTTTCTGAATTGAAATAAGACATTGATTAAAAGGAATATTTTTATTTTTTGGGTTACCCATTTCCCTTTTAAATTGTAGCATGTGATCGTGGGATTTGAACTGTGCCATCTAATTTTCTCCAAATACTCATCTCCCTTGTTGGTCTTCTTTGGTTTGCTTCTTAGAATTTTTGTCATTTTATTTATTCAATTCCATTGTGAATAATGAGACATACTAATTTGGAATATTTGAGAGCATAAAGGCCAGTCTACACTACCTTACAGTCTGAAGTAGAGTGCTTTTTAAGGAATGTTATTGCCATTTGCATATATACATTAAAACACTTGAACCACAGCATATGACCTGGTCTGATCCTTAAGGAATTTTAATTACCTGAGCCTGGGTTTTACATGTAAATGGCTATGTCTGAGTGCTTGAGGGTGCTTTGAAAGAGTTCTTAATAGTTTAACCTTTAAGCGTTGGTTATACTCTTATTTAGTGCATCTGTTTTCTCCCACTCATAGATAGGGGGTCAAGCTGCATTTAACTCAGCTATACAGACTGCTGTGTTATTAATAAGTAGAGCAGAGCTCCTGGGATTTATCTTTAGAGAACACCTACAGCTTTTCTCTCATATGTGCATTTCCACGGCGCTTCTGCCCATGCACACACATCGATGTATGCATATGTATCACATGCAGGGCATACCACATATTTGTGGACAATTGGAACAAATAGTCTGGGTATTGTGAAAAGTAACGTAACTGGAATGTTTAAAAATCGGGCTGAAGCACTCAGTGCTGAGAAGCTGCGTTTTAAACTAGTTCAGCACCTCAGACTGGGCCAAACAGCCAGCATTCCAAGAAGTCAGCAGGAATGAGAATATCCTGTTTGAAAGGGCTGATAAAGTGGATTTTTACCTACTTGACTTGGTGACCCCTCCTCTGGATCATTTCACCTTGTGACCCCTTCATCTGACCACCTCCTAGTCCATTCCCTCCACCTTTCTTTCTCTACAAACCCCTGACTTTTGTCCCTCCTTGGACATGTTTTAGGTTTCCTCCTAAGTAAGTGTACCCCGAATCAATTCTGATCTCTTCCCTAATCAGACTCAGGTAGGTTCCCTCCCTTGCTGTCCGCCTTATTGAAGGGCAGCAGTATTTTCTGAGGGCAGGCCTCGAATACCCTGGCGTTCTTCTTGCTCCCCAAATCAGAGTTTGCCAGTGACTTTGCTCAGGCACCTACCACAGTCGGGGACGGTTCCAATCTTAGGGGTCGTGAAGGTGCAAACACAGCTTTGATGCTGGTTGGCTGAAGTAGGAGAGGACTTACTCCAGCACACCAAAGGCTAACAATTACCGCAGGGTTTGAGGAAGCAGATTCTAGGTTTATCCATTGCAGTCAGTAAAGGGTTCATTCTGGGCCCTCCGGGAGCACATTAGCAAACCAAAACCCTGCCCTTGTGCTTGTAGGACCCAGTCTTTGGGGACAGTTCTCAAGGCCGCACCACAGAACTGGGCAGCAGAACTGCCGGGTTGTGGTTTCGAGACCACATCGCTGCCGCCACAAGCAGGTGCATAACACACATGCTGTGAGCTCCAAAATAACGCTCATCTGCTCCAAGCCACCCCGACACCCAGACCCGCCGCTCGATGGGGCCAAAGCTGCTTACCAGACACTAACTGCTGATGACACTGCAGAAAAACCGAATGTCTTGACTGCCCATTATGCCAAAGTATGCCAAATGCAATGGCATTTGGTCTTCAGTTTTACTTTTTAGAGCCATGGTTAGTGCCTGGGATTGGTGGAACCTGGGTCACTCCAGGATCCAGGGACGAGGGGGACTAGGAAGTGGAGATTTTAGCTTTCCAGCCTCTGCAGTGCAGAGCAGACAGCCTGCAAGGAGAGTTGCGTGACTGACACCCACCACCCCCACCTGCCACCTCCACCGCCCTAGCTGAAGAAGGAGGCAGCTCACACGCACTGGTGGTTTAGTCCCCATTGCTTTTTGGGAACCTGGGGGGTTTTCTTGCTATGACAATTATGTCTTTTAAAGACATACTTTAAGTGCCTTTAATTTATGCAGAAAATTTTTGAAAAATTTTTAGATTTTGTGGACTATATGTCATCAGAATGTCTCTAGCTTGCAACTGATAGCTATCATTGTTTTCCTATTAATTTACTAGAAATATGTTACCTCTGGTGGGGATGAACTTTGGGGAAAGATGGTAGGCATTACACTGAAAGTTTTTGGAACCCAATTCATTGTCCTGATCTCGTTAGGACATCATGATTGAATAGTGACATACTCAAAAAGGAATGCAATTATTTTTTAAATTAACAAAGTAAAATTGACTGGTAAACTATGAATTTTTACCTGTATAGGTGTGGTTCCCTGCAGTTATGATTAAGGTTCAGAACAGCTCTAACATCCTGAAAACCCCCTGTGCTATTCCTTTGGAATCACACCCTACATTTCCCCTACCCCTGGCACACCAGTGACCATTCTGGTTTTTTAAATAAGGATTTTCTACCTAGACATAGAGATAGTCCCCTTCCCGCCCCCATCTGTATGCTCTTTGCCTCTTTTTCTTTCACACTGACTAGAACTTCAGCATGATGTTGAAGTGGTGGGAGGGACACAGCCTCCCTCCTTCCTGGTCTCAGGGAAAGCATTTGTCTGTCACCCTTAAGTGTCTGATGTTAGTTAATAGGCTTTTTGGAGATGAGGTTAAGGAACTTTTCTTACATTCACTTTACTGGTATAGTGATCCCTCACCTATTGCGTGAGTTCCGTTTCAGAGACCCCCACGATCAGTGAAAATCTGCAAAGTAGCGGCGTTAGAATTTATTTTATTATTTATATATATTAAGTCTTTATAAACCCTACTCTCCTATAAACCCTTCCCACACTCCTATGAACACTTTCTACATTCTTAAACCTCTGCAATTTTAACACCATATAAAATTCTATGTGGGGACTCGCTAGTGAAGTTACGTGTACTGCAAAATCCCGCCATATAGCAAAAATTGCGCAATACAGAATTAGATATATATTTAAAAAACCCGCGATACAGTGAAGTTGCGATAAGTGAACTGCAATACAGTGAGGGACAACTATAGTTTTAAAATTTATTAGATTTTGTCAGATGTTTTTTCTGCACTTATTGACATGATCATGTGGTTTTTCTTAGATTGTTAATGTGGTAGATTACATTGATTTAAAAATATTGAGCACATCTTTCATTCCTGGGATAAATCCCACTTGGACTCATTGTTATTGCTATGTATTGCTGAAAATGGTTTCCTGAGATATATATAATATATTATATTATATATATATAAATTTTCATTTATTTTTCTTAAAGGAAAGGTACAGACAGGAATGAAGGCGTGTAGGCAGGCAGGGAATAGAGAGATGAAGAAGGAGCACTTTATTTTTTATTTAGTCATTCTCATTGACTTTCCCTGTGGACCCAGGACTTGAACCCAGGGGTATGTGGCCTGCTCCTTCAGAGGCAATTGACCTAACCACTGCTCCACCAGGGCACGCCTGCTGATAATTTATTGAAGGACTTTGCATATAGCTTTATAAGGAACACTGGTCTGTAGGTTTTCTTAGTGTTTTCTGGCTCTGGTGTGAAGTTAATGCCAGTCTCACAGGATGAATTGAGAGGGGGACCTTCCTCTTCTATTTTCTGTAAAGATTATATCTAATTTCTGTTCTTTCTTTTTTAAATGTTTTGGTAGAATTCACCCATGAAACCATGTAGGCACAGAGATTCCTTCCCTCCCACTTTCCAGAAAGTTTTTAAACTACAATTAAATTTTGTTATCAGTTCCAGAACTGGTCAGGTATCTACATTGTCCTGGACGAATTTTGACCAGAATTTTTAAGGAATTGGTCGGTTTCATCTAAATTGTTGAATTTTTGTTTGTAGTATTTTCTTATCCTTTTAAATGTCTTAGTATCCTTTAAGATGTATAATGAAATCTCCCCCTTTCA
>RJWH01001935.1:36759-59279 GCA_004363575.1 Solenodon paradoxus
TTTTTTTTTTTTTTTTTTAAGGAATGGTGCAAGCAGGAAAGAAGGTGACTAGACAGGCAGCAAGAGAGGTGGAAGAAGCACTTTATTTGTGTTTAGTTGTTCACGTTGGTTGGTGGACCTCGGGATGCGGGTGGGACTGCCCCCACAGTGTACTACAACACTAGGCCACCAGGATGTGCCCTCCCCACCTTTTTTTTTTCTTTCAGGAAGTGCAGACAGGAATGAAAAGTAGGCAAGGCAGACAGGCAGGGAGGAAGAGGGAGGAGGAGGAAGCATTTATTTTATATAATTTATTTTATATAGTTCATCTTGGGTGTTGCCCAGGTTTTGGACCTGGATCCTTGGAATGTTTATGGGCTACGGCAGTCACAGTGACTTAACAGCTAAACTCTCAGGACACACCTAATCTTCTACTTCCAACTCTGATATCTTTTTATTATAAGATATAAGACTTTCATATTATCAAAGCTGGTGAAATTTCATTCTATAATGTAACTGCAACTAAGAGTTCTTTGATTTGCATATAGGTTGTATCTAGCGGTTGAAAATTATTTACATTATCACAGTGATTAAAAATCTTCCAGGTCCTGGTGATGTGCCTTGATTATATTTTCTCTCTTGTAGAGCATTTCCCCTGTTTGCTTTTCTTGTGTGAGGTGATTGCCTTGATTTTATCCTCAACTATTGTCAGACTCTCCATTAGGCAGCATTTTGTTGCCTTACAGTCTCTTTCCCGCCCTGAAGTCTCCCCGGAGTCGTCGTGGCTCAGTCTTGAACCTGCCGCTCTGTGGACGTTCTCCGGTGAGTTCCCGTTGGGAGCAGATCATTTCTTGGATTCCCGGGCTCTGCTTCTTGACAGATGTTCCCAGCATCATGGGGTCTCCTTAAGGACCATCTTGTGAGAGGATGTGGAAACGGACTGAGGCTTTGTATCAGCTTGCGCACCTGCTGGCCAGCGGCGTTGGCTGCGGAGTTCACGGGAAAGGGACGCCCCCTGAGACTTTTTATAAATTTCATTATTTTCCACTAACATAAAGTCTTAATGAGGAGGAGGCCAGTCTTGTCCTAATTCTGAATAAAGTAGGCAACTCATTTTATCCTTAGTATTTGAAAGATTGCGTTGATGGCTTCACCTGGATCTTGTAAAATGCATTGTTTCCGCCACCGATAGGCCATCTAGTTTGAAGACCCATGTTCTTTCCAAATATTACTTTGATAGTTTTCTCTTTCTGGAACTCATAATGAGCTGTGGGAATTCTGTTATGATTATTGATTTTGTTGCAACAAACTACTCCACTAGTGATTTAAAAGCTGTTTTATCACACCCACAGATTCTGTTTCAGCGGGATAGATAGTAAGGGTGGCTTGACAACTAGGGGCTCAGCTGAGAGGGCTTGAAAGGCTGGTGAAGGCTCAAACAGCTGGGAACTGGAATCATTTGGTGACATCTTCATTCGTGTTCAGTGTCTGGGCTCAGCTAAGGCTGCCCACCAGAGTGTCTGCTCATGAGCTCTCGGTGTCATGTGAATCCTCACAGCAGAGTGGCTGGGTTCTAAGAGAGTCCGGACAGAGAGGTTTCGGGGTGGGGGTGTCCATAGATCAGGCATCCCAGGAAGGGTTCTCGCTCACTCTCATTTCTGTCCATTCTCGTGGTTAGCGTGTCGGTGTGCCCAGACTCAGGAAGTGGGCACTAGACCCCTCTAGCAAGAGATAAAAGCAGCATAGTCCTGGGCCTCTATTCTAACCGGACAAAAAATAACACTTTGCGTGTTGAAAACCTTAAGCTTTGATGGTATCTCCAGTTGAGTCTTGTTCCTGAGGAGTACTTTCTAGTTCTAGAGCTGACTCATAAAGTCAGGCAGTGAAGTATCCACAAATATCGGCTGATCAAATGATGATTTAGGGCAAGTAGTAAGTAGACTTGAGGGGTAGGTGGAGGGAAGAGGTAAAAGTCAGGTTGAACACTGGTAAGCAAGGTGTGGGGCATGTGCCTGGTGTTGGCCTGTAGTAACCAGATTCTTAGAGTGAGCAGAGCGTGTTAATAAGCCCTCTGAAGGGATTCAGCTGCTCTGGCCTGGAGATCTGATCCTTCATGTAAGGAACGTTACATCATGTTCCCTCAGTAGCTTATTGCCAAAGTGAATTCAAGTTCCTTAAAGGAGTGGCTAGATTTCAGTTTGTCAGATGTCTATTTGCCCCTTTTTGAAGTCTGCTGTTTCTTTAAGAACAAAGAAGAATCAGTCTCTTGTCACCTGTGTGAAAAACTTCAGATAACTAGCACTGAGCATTTAGCAATTTAGATTGCTAGGTAAATGATTGTCTTCAAAATAGGGGAATAAATGTATTCATGAAGTGCATAATATGTAGTTTATCTGACCATATAATTAATTCATTGGTGTTTTCTGTATCTCCAAATAGATAAAGTAGAGATTATCTTATGTTTGAATTTGAAATATCACTTAAAAAATGCGGGCACTCTGAAATATGAATATAAAAGTACACAGCTCATGAACACCTTGTATGAACGTTATACCACAGTGTGTTTAAAGGAGCTCTTCAGGTTCATTAATGTCTTCCCACATGGTCGTAGCCATTACCAGAGGAAAGGAAAAATCAGTTGTTTCAAAATTCCAACTCCTTTTGTTTTTTTCCCACCGTAAATATTAAAAATGGTTTTTTTTGATAAATAAATGCTTAGGTTACTAGGATATCCCACAAAGCTAACAGAACACATATTACTGCTGTAGTCTAAGTAATGTTATATTTAGCAACTCTAATAGCTTTGTTGAAAAATCTTATCACAACTTTTATAACATTCCTGTGGGAATTTTCCTGATTGATTTAGAAACTTTTTTTTAGGAATGCAACAGGCTTCTAACCTAGATGTTAAGTATTTGTAAAAGTCTCAAATTCTGGTGAACAAATATAATTAGAAAAAGATATGAGGTCTAGTTTTTCTTTTTTTTTTCGCCGTTTATGTATGCAGCACGTGTAAACGTAGAGCTCACATGCTACAGACCGGCTATAATATAAAGGTCTGTAAAATATTTGTAAAGCAAAATTTGTATGAAAAGGCAGTTCAGGAAAAGATCCAAATAGTGCACTTGAAAGTACCATTGTGTGGGGTGCACCACGATGGCCCTGGTGGCCCAGTGGTCTAGTGCAGCTGGGGGCAGTGCCACAGACAAGACAGCCCAAGGTCCAGGGTTCAAGGCCCGGGACCAGGGTGAGCGGCAAGTGGAACAACTGAATAAAAATAAATAAAAGCTGTTCCTCGTCGTCTCTCTTCCTTACTCACCTTCATTCCTGCCTGTACCTTTCCTTTTTTTAAAAAAGTACCATTGTGTGATCCTGTTTAAATCAGTGTAATTTAATACATTTTGTCCTGAGAAGAATCTACCATTTTAAGCAAGAAGATATGATTCATTTTCACTTTCTTGGCCGTCCCCTTAGGGGCTACTCTAGAGTCCTTATGATCCCTTGATAGATATGGTTTTATAGTTTATTTCCTCCTCCTTTTTAAAGAGTGACTTGGAGTGTATCATAATATGTAGCAGCTAAAACAAAGCTAATAATGGTATTACCTCAGATTTCATAAAGGTAGAGAATACTTCCGTGAGAATGAAAATCATATGTATGAACATAAAATGTTCATGTGGATGGGATACATACATCGTCTTATGTCAGCAGTCAAGTTTCCCTCCTGCTTCTAGATTTCTCTAAGGGTTGGAGTTGGTGAAATCTATTCTGATGCCACATTAAATTATACTCATCTAGGTGGTCTTTAGAAAAACATTTTTATGGGTACTTGTATTCTTTGTAAGTGTAAAAAAAAAATTTAAAAAAGAGGCAGGACTAATCCCTTTTGTAATACTGAAGCCACACTGTGGCTTTTGTACTCATAATACAAATGTGACTTCAAGCAATT
The DNA here is from genome assembly GCA_004363575.1 of Solenodon paradoxus. Classification (NCBI taxonomy): domain Eukaryota; kingdom Metazoa; phylum Chordata; class Mammalia; order Eulipotyphla; family Solenodontidae; genus Solenodon; species Solenodon paradoxus. The sequence goes on from RJWH01001935.1 coordinate 40,688, forward strand.
GTAGCGTACTCACTGAGCGCAAGCTCGTATTTGAGAGTGGCTTTGTCTCTGTCACATGCGAGGAAGCCCCTCTCAACTTGGTTTAGGACTGTGGCAAAGGAAATTAGAATGACCTGGCCAACCACGTCAATATGCATAATTGACCAGCTACTCAATACTTCTAAAGATAAGTACTACTTTCCACTCTTTTCTTTAGCTATCAAATGTAACACCATGTAAGTATTATACTATATTATTCTCAGGCTGTTTTGTTACAGATCTCTTGTGTGTGTATATATGCTAATCCAATGTCAACAGATTCAAGGAACTTGAAAAATCTTAACTAGTCTCTCTAGGCAGGATGGTCTTTAAAAATAAATGTGATGATAATGGAATGAATAATATATAGCCTTTAAAAAGGGATAAGGCAGACACCCAGATTAGAAAGGAAGAAGTAAAGCTATCTCTATTTATAAATTGACATCTTGTATAGAGAGCATCCCCAGGAATCCATTTCAGTTAGAATTAATAAATGAATGGGCAGGATGGCAGGGAAGAGGCTTAAGAGCAGTATATAGAAGTCACTTGTATTTATATACATGCGCAATGAACAATCTGTCATTGAAATTACACTGTCATTTACAATAGAATAAAATACTTATGTCAGAGTAATAAAAGAATTGTAAAACAAGTTTTCTGCAAACTACAAAAAAATTGTTAAATGTCTAGAATGGGCAAGTCTAGAGAGGGAGAAAACATATCAGTCCTTGCTTAATGGTGGAGGCAAGACGTTAGGGGACATGGGAGTGACTGCTGGTTGGTGTAGGTTTCTTTTGGAGTGATAAAAACTCTGGAATTAAATGGTGGGGAGGGCTGTTCAGTTCCTTGCACTGAAAACCAGTTAAATTGGAGACTTTACAAGGTGAGATTCCAAACCTGCTTTAAAAACGGGGTAGGCGGAATACGGTAGATCTAAAAATATTGATATGAAAAGGTATTGATAACTCAACAATATAAAAGTAGTAAATATTCCTGGTTATATATTTTTTCAAACACAGAGCTCATTTTGAGGCACTGAATTTGTGGTTGTTTTCTCTACCTAATCTAGCTAGGTTTGTATTTTTTGGAACTTTATGAAAACTGAAAAACATGGCAATTCATAGAATACATTTTTTTTTGTTTGCCTTTTATGTAGGTGCCATAAATTAACTTTAGAATTAAAATGTTTTCATTCAATTATAATGAGAATGCAATTTCTTTTTAATGGTTCCCTAGTTTCATTTAGAAGTTTCTCTGAAACTCTTGGGAGGTTGCTGCTAGGGATCAGCTCCCAGTCTTCCTCCACAACAAATTGTAGACAATTTATTAACATAGTGTTCTTAGTGGTAGAAGATGTGGAATGAGGAACTCAGAAGACTAAGCAAAGGAATATAAGTCATTATAAGTCTCAGTTCCCAGAAATACGTGTTTTTAGGATTTGGCTGTATTTCTTTCCAGTCTTTTCTAATGGACTCCTTAATTGAAGTGTGTGTATGTGCAGAAAGGTACCAGTGGTGGGATACAGCACGGCAGATTTTCCCATTTGTGTCTGACTCTGTGTGTTAAGAAGTGGGAACATTCTCCTTCCTAGTTTATCTCCAAGACGATAACCACCACATTGGCTTTAACGGTGATGGTTTTACCGAATTTTGTAATTTATTTAAATGAAAAGAAATGAGATGTTTTCTTTTGATCTGACTTCTTTACCTAGCATTATGTTTGTGAGTTGCAGAGTGTTCATCGCTGAATAAGTACTCCATTTTGTGACTATACCACCATTCTGTTGTGGAGAATTTGGGTCGTTTTCTTGTTTTGGCTGTTGACAGTTACTGTGGCCATTCCCGTGTGTGACTTTTGGTGGACATCTGTCTGGGTTTCTGACGTGCATACCAGTGAATGAGATGGCGGGGTAATAATAAGACAGTCCTCTCAACTCATGTGCTCACCTGTGCCCAGCTTGTTAAAATGGGGTTGGCTGCAGTCATCATGAGGGAGAGGTGCTGAGAGTTTGCATTTCTAGCAAGCTCAAAGGGAAGCCAGTTGTGTTGGTTCCAGGCCTCACTTTGAGTAGCAAGGTCACAGGGTAGATTTATGTTCATCTTTTGTAAGTAATGCCAAACAGTTTTCCAAATTAACTGTGTGCACTTACATTCTTACCAGCAGTGTGTGAGATTCCTGTGTTTGTCTATGTATATATGAGTCTGTTTCTATTCTGTTGGCCCCGATCAGTTTTTCCTGTTGTGCCCGGACGGCACTGTTACTTTAGCTCATGTGAGACTTGGGGCTGCTGAAGTAAGTCCTTGACCTTTGCAGTCTTTCTTGCAGAAGGTCTCAAGCTTTTCTTAGATCTTTGCACTTTGAGATAAATGTTATAATTGTCAGTTTCCACCCAAACCTGCTGAAATTTTATTAGGATTATATTGAATCCATCGATCAATTTGAGGAAGAAATTCTTTTTTTTTTTTTTTTTCCCTTCCTCTGCCTCTCGGTCTCTAGCTCAGATCCTTGGCATTCACAGGCCTGCACGTCAGCTGCTTGAGTCACAAGGACGCGCTAGCACCATTGACACGGTCTTTCATGTCTTTCAGTAACGCTGTGAGCTTTCTGTGCAGAGGTTTAGTTAGTATATCTTTAAGTATTTTGTTATTGCTAGTCTAAATGGTTTTATTTTTAGATTACTATTTAATAGTTGTTGATATATACATATATATGTATATACATATATATACTCACACATATGTATATGTGTATATATATAAACAGTAGAGTTGACTTTTGTTATTGACCTTATTCAAGCATATTGGTTAACTCACTTCATCAGTTTTCTTTGTTTACAGTCTTTTGAGTGTTTGCGTGAACATCGTCATGTCATAGCAAATAGTTTTTATTTATTGCTTAAATGTACAACTTAGGATCTATGTTGAACAAAGATGTACAATACTGAATAGAGGTGATAGTGGGCATCCTTGTCTTCTTTTCAAATGCGGGAAAGAGGTTTCATGATTTCACCATGAAGTATGATGTTGGCTTTAAGTGATGTTTGAGGAGCACCCTGGTGGCTCAGGCACTGAGCCTGTGCCTGGATCCTGCATCCATATACATTCCAAGGATCTAGATTCTCTGTTTAGGGTGCAGGTGGAAGGGAAAAATAAAATGAACAACTAAATAAATGAAGATGCTTCTTCCTCCTCTCTTCCTGCCTGCTGCCTGCCTGTCTTCCTTCTTCAAATCCTTTATCAGATTTAAAAAACAATTCCTTCTGGTGCAGCCTTGTGACTCTGGCGACTAGACAGCAAAGGTGCAGGCCATGTGGAGGCCAAGAGGTTCGGGATCCCAGGCAGGAGAATGGGGCAGGACATGGAAAAACATTTCTTTGAATTCTAAATTTGTTTACAGACTTATAAAAAAAAAACCAAAAAAACATGACTAGGTGTTGAATTTTGTCAGATACGATTCCTCCTTTATTGAGGAGATGATTTGTGACTTTCTCCCTTTATTCTGTTACTATGAATTACACTGATTTTTATTTTTTTAAAGGAAAGGTGTAGGCGGGAATGAAGGTGGACAGACAGGCAGAACAAGGAGGAAAGAGGCATTTCATTTATTTTTTTACTTAGTATTTCATCTGGGTTGCTCCCCCCGGGCCTGCTGGACAGGAGGTGTGTGGACTAAGCATGGCTGGAGGCGGCGGGCCCAAATGCTACTCCGCAGGGCACACCTGCATTGCTTGATTTTTTTTTTTTTTTTATGTAAAACTAAGTTAGTTCTTGGAATCAGGGATGTATTCTCATTTTCATAGCTCTGGATTGGTTGAGATTTTTTTAAGAATTATTACATCTATGTAAGAATTATTACATCCATGTTAATGAGGAAGGGTTGTATGTAATATTCTTTTGTATATCTTTTGTCAGTTTTTATACTGGTCTCATAAAATGGAAAGTATTCCATTTTTTCTGTCTCCTAAAGTTGAAGATAGTCATCGTTTCTTTAAATGTTTGGAAGAGTTTCCTGGTGAAGTTTATCTAGGATTAGATTTGCTTTTGAGGGAAGGTGTTTTTGTTAGATTTAATGTGTTTCCTAGATATAGGACTACACTGTCCTTATTGATATTATCTCACGTTCACAATGCTACATTCATTTTTCTCAGTCTGTATGTCACACCACACCTTCCACCAGTTCCAGTGTCCTCTACATCTTCTTTCCTCCCGCCTTGCTTCCCTCCTGACAGTCATCATCTTGTCTTCTGTGAGTTTTTGCTGTGGTTTATCTGTTTGTTTCATTTCATTATATTCTACATATGAGTGAAACCATCCTGTATTTTCTGGTTTATTTAACTTAACAGGATCCCTTCCAGTTTCCTCCAGATTGTTGCAAAGGGCACAGTTTCACTTCATTTTTTTTAGTAGCTGCGTAGAATTGCATTAAGTGTATATATATACCTCAGCGTCTTTATCCAGTCATTTGTTGTTGGCATTAGGTTGCTTCCCTGTCTCGGCTGTTGTGAACTTGGCAGCTGTGAGCAGAGGGGTGCAGACATTTTTTCTGATTAGGGAATAATTTTCTGATTTGGGAATAAGCCCAAGAATGGGATTGTTGGATCAAATGGTAGATCCACCTTTATTAGAGGAATCTCCATACTGTGTTCCAAAGAGGGTTCACCAATTTACATTCCCACCAGCAGGGTAGGAGGGTCCTTTTTCTCCACACCCCCTCCAGCACCTGTTCTTTCCTGTCATTTTGATAGAGGCCTTCTCGCTGGTGTGAGGTGGTGTCTCATCTTAGTTTTTATACTCCGTGACCTCAACCTCAAATAGATCTTTGGGGAAGGAACAGCTATGGCAAAAGAAGCCAAAGTTAAAGTTAGCAGTTGCGACTATGTCAAACAGAAGAGCTTCTTCCGTAACACTGGTGATTTGTGTTTTCTGTGCTTGATTGGTCTTAGCAAATGTTTTATCGATTATGTTTTCTTTTCAAAGAACCAACTTTGTTTTTATTGACACTTTCCACTGCATATTTTTGTTTGTTTGCACTTATCTGTTATTTCCTTCTAGTCCTTGGGTTAATTTATTGGTGTTTTTCTAACTTCTTGAGATGGATACTTGGATTATTAGTTTTAGGCTTCCTCCATCTTTAAAATTTTTTTTCTTCTTCCTCCGAGTCTCAAACCCAGGTCCTGGGGCTTTACATGGCCCGCACCTTAGCCACTGAGCCACACATGCTGCCTCAGCCTTCTTTTTAAAGGCTATACATTCCCCTTTAAAGCACAGGTTTAATTGCATTTTCTGTTTATATGTCTTATTTTTAATATCATTAACTTAAAATATTCTCCAATTTCCTGTGGTTTCTCTTTTTACTTATAGTTGATTCAGAACTGTATTTGGGATTTTCTAGTTATCTTTTTGTTATTTCTTTGTAGATTCAGACCATTGTGATCAGAGAAGAAAATCTTAAGATTTTAATCATTTCAATGTATTGAGGCTTGTTTTATGTCACATTGAACCTTTTTATTTAAGCGTAAGTATTAATATGATTTTGATTCTTGAGGCCTTCGGCACTGCTAAGTCAATGAATTCTCAAAGATGGGGACGAGATGAGTGTTGCGCATTCTCGCTGGGAATGAGCAGCTTACCTTCTTGTATTTTCTCTTCTTTAAAGAATTGCCTTTCCAGCTCTGTTCATAAGACTGGATATAATATGTTTCTCTTCACTAAAGTAATAGTTGCATTATTGCTCAGTTTCTGAGATAGCACCTAAATTCCACTGAGTAGTGTGTGCTCTAGAGCTTTTCAGTTACATATTTATAATTTCTTGTGCTAGAGAACTGCTGTGGTTTTGTTTGTTTTTAATAGTTTCCATGTTTAATTTTAGAGAGAAACCTTATTTATTTTGGCTTCAAATTATTGGCAGGGTGGGTGGGGTTGCTCACAGTCACCTAGGTCAGCTGTCTAATGTGTGAAGTCCAGGGCAGAAGGAAAATGTGGGTACCTTGCTGAGAAATTAGGAATTTCAAGACAGTAGTAGAAAGCATTAAACCAAGCACAGAGCCCTTCTGAACTTGGGCTCCTTTTTCTGCATAGGTTGAATGCTTTTGAAGCCAGTTCTGCCATCACCACTGTGTCTGGATTAGCTTTGAATTAGAAATTTTAAATTAGAAATTAAAGCAGATATAACAGTTTAAATATATATAATATATATATATATTATATATATTTAAATAGGAAGGCAGGCAGGAGGGCAAGTAAGCAGGAAGGTGGAAAGGAGGAAGAAGCATTTAAAAAACTCTTGGTTTTGGTTGTCCCTCCACCCCCACCCCTCACCCGCACTCCCATCCCAGGTTGCAAACCTGTGTCCTTGAACTTTACACGGATTACACCCCAGCTGCCAACTTAACACCTGAGCCTCTAGGCTGTGCAAATAAAGTGTTTTCAAATGCTTATGCTGTACTTCCATAAATGTGGATTCCAAAATATATATTCCATGCATTTAAAATTAAAACCAGTCTTTCAGATTTCCATGTATAATTATAATACAGTTTATAATTTTAGTTAAATGCCTGTTAGTTTAGTTAACTTGATGTACTCACTGTAGGAGCATTTTGAGGGTTCTTAAAGGTATGACCAACTTATAAAAATAACTCTTAAGAGAAATTTCATATTCATTTATTACATTTGTGTTGACTTTTAAAAATTGAGATTGGCCCAGGAAGTATTGCTCAGTAATTAGATTTCAGAGACCAAATTTAAAAGAGAAATAACCTTATGGGAGAAATTTATATATATTTCCTAAGCTCACAAAAGATACATGATCTCATTAGGGAGAAGGATGTGTATATGTGTGTATTTTAATTGATAAGTTTTGAAATTTAGACAAGTAGATGATTCATTTAGAAGTTTTCTTCAGAGACTGATTTTAGGTATTAATAATCATGTTACACAGAATCAGAAATATAAGTGTGATTTGTGTCAAAAACATAGTTTAATGGGTTTTCTATGAACTGTTAAGAGTTACTAGTTTATAAATATGTAAATATATCTAAACCCTGTGATTTTTGTTCTCAGAGTATAATAGAATAGAGGAATTATTTAAATCCACTATATATTTAAATGAATAGTAATATATTTGTTATATTACACTTAATGAGAATTAGACCTTTTCAATAAAATTCAATTTGGGGAAAAGTATGAAATAATGTATTAAAGTTAGGACTGGTTATTTTTCTAATCAGTTTTTAAAGCTAATCTGTAAAAGTGATTCACGTCTTCTCATACTGGTAAATCTTCTGCAAGATAGTATGGTTGTTACAACGTACCTCTCACCCAGAAAGTTCTACTTCTAAGAATTTATCTTAAAGAAAAATCTGGACAAGTTTATAATGTATGTGTGGTTATGCACTCATACCCACACATACACAGATAAGAATACTTGCTGCAACATTGTTTTCAAGAGTGAAAAATTGGGAACAACACATCCATTCCATATAGGTTAAATCAGGTAAATTTATGGTGCACTCAAACACTGGAAAGTGGCTCAGTTGTAAGACAGGATGTTAAATTACCCTGTTGTTCAAAGAGTAGCTTTAGATTACAGAACTTTAAGAAGAAGACAGAGGGCAAGAAAGCTAGGTAGAAAGCATGCTAATAAAATGATAAATCAGAGATGTTATCTACAGTTGCTAGACAAGAAAATAAAGGTAAAATTATATTAAAGTCATGGAGGTAACCAATAAGGAATGTGCAATGACAGATAAAGTGTGTATTTGGAGGTGTGTCCTGATGGCTCAGGCATTAGGTTTGTGGCTGTGCTGTCGTCCACGTAAAGCCCAAGGACCCTGCTTCATGACCTGGGGGCAGGGGGCAACCAAAATGAACAACTAAGTAAATAACAAAAGCTTCTTCATGATGTGCCTTGGTGGAGTAGTGGTTAGATCAGTAGTCTCTGAAGGAGCACAGGCCACATACACCGGCGTTTGAGTCCCGGCTCCGGGAGGAAACAACCAGTGTGAGCAACTAAAATAAGATACTTCTTCCTCCTCTTTCTTCCTGTCTGCTTCCTTCCTTAAAAAAAAAGTGTATTAGGAGAATGGATGACCGGAGATAGGAGGCCATGAAAATGGTCTGCAGTGAGCTGAAGTACGTGGATGTTGTTTAAGAGGGGTAGTGAGGAAATGGTGACCAGAGCTAGTTCCCATTTCGGAGGTTTAGACTGTAGATGGCCTTTCACCTTAGGCAGTTGCCTCGTCAGCGCAGCGCACCTGAGATCTGAGCGCGAGGGAGGTTCAAGCCTGTCCAACTAGAGACATGAAATACAAAGATCTCATTGAATTGATAATAAAGGTTTTTTAATATCATAAAATTTCAAAAAATAACATACAAATTAGAAAGATAGAAATAATTATAAAATAACTGCTAAAAGAGTTTGGGACACTTGCGATCAGGAGGGAGGTGTTTAATCATGTGCATGTTACTTTCATTTAAAACTCACTTCCGTGCTCAGCAGCAAAATGTGCAGCTATGTTTTCAGCTGGAAAATATACACTGTCAAACATTATATATAATATGACCTCCATTTTAAAAGATATACATGAAATGAAAAAATTTGGAAAGACAAACGTGAAATTTCGTAATCATTGCCTCATGGAATTAAATATGATTTTCTTTTTCTTCTGTTTCCACTTTGTCTTTTAAAATAACAACGATCCTTTATAACTTTGTGGAATTGGGAGAAAAACTATTTTCATTTTGGACCAAAAAAAGTAATAGTGACATAAGCTTAAACAGATACTGTATATCTTATGTCTCACATCTAGGACAATTTTTGGCATATGGACAGTAATCTACTAGATATTTTCATAGGGAAAGGTGTTTATTCATAAGTATTGAAATTTGCTAATGTCCATGCAATGTTTTTATTCATTAAAGAAAGTAAGTAAGATTGTTTATGCAAAGACTATGTTATGAAGAATAGCATGGGAATTCAATGAAAAGTATAATTGTCACGTGAAAAATAAGTTTGAAAAGAACCTCCAAAAACAACCGATAAATGTTATTGTTTTTTTTTCTTTTGCCTAGATTATACTTAGTAGTAGATTTAAAAAATTAAGTATTAAAAATATTTTTAAATTTCTTTACTACTAGTATTCTCTGGAGATAGCCAGTATTAACTGTCATATATTCTTCCAGAAATACACAAATAGTGTATCCTCTCCCCCTTTTTTGTTGCATATGATATCATATTGTATACACATTTCTGTCTTTTTTCCTACAATTCATCTTGAAGTAGTTCCATACTGATACATAAAAGAGTATCCTTTTTTCCCTCTTTCATGGATGCATGGTATTTACTTTTGGATGTTTTGTAATTGATTTAACTAGTCTCCTGTTCAGTTTTCAATCTTTTTGCTCAATAGCATTAAGAATTTACCTATTCACACCTCATTTTATACTTGTAAAATTTTACCTGAAGGATACATTTTTAGAAGTAGAATCTGTTTGCAATTTTGGTAGACTTGGTCAGATTGCCTTCCAATCAAGTTAAAGAAGTTAAGACTTCCACCAGCAATATGTGAGAGGTTTTTTTTATATGTTATGCTTTCGTAGGTATCACTGCTAATGTTAAAGAATTTGTCTGCCTATATAACTGATCAGACTCTTGAGAAATGACGTTCCTTGTGGACAAGAATAAAGTATATACTGTCTGTGAGATGAGTCAGAGCTAAGAGGTACCATCCTAGTCATATATTAAAAAATCTTTACATAAAAATTGTTCTATCCAAAGTGTTGGTTTTAGTTTTGGATGCAATAATACAACAAAACCACAATTGGAAAAGGCTAAGTAGGGTAGTAAGAGGATAGCTGAGACTAAAGCATAAAGATACCTGTTTGGGAAAACATAGCAGCTAATTTTTTTTTTTTTAAAGGTACAGGCAGGAATGAAGGTGATTAGGCAAGAAAGCAGGAAGAGAAGAAAGAAGCACTTAATTTTTATTTCAGTTCTTTGTCTTGCTTGTCCAGCCCCTCCCCGCAGCAGCTCTCCAGGATGTGAACCAGATGCAGGGACATACGTGGACTGTGCGTGGCTGGTGGCGGCACACGTAACCGCCACCCCACCAGGGTGCGGCAACTAAATCTTACAGAAGAGCAAGCGTGTGGTACACTCTTACCTTTTCATCAACTTGTCTTAGCGTTTACGGGTCTATAGGACATTTAAAAGAATCGGGGGTCACTTCTCCTGCCAGAACGCATTCTACATGCAGCTCCGGTAGGCGAACATACTCTCTTCATACTCTCCACTGGGGAAGGCCTTTCCAATACGAGGAAAGATCCAGAATCGATGGAGAAAAGGATTGACAACCCATGGACTATGTTGAAAGCCAGCCACAGATTGGGATAAATATTTGCAAAACATGCTGGCACGAAATAATTTGCAAAGAACTTTTAAATAAAAAACCTTGAAAGGATAGACACATATGTAGAAAAAACAGGGATATGAGCTAAAGAAATGCCAGAAACCAAGACACATGAAACTCAGTAGCCAGATAAAAAGACGATGTACATGTTTCATTAAATGAAATGAGCAGTTAAAAATGTTAGAAAGTTGATGAAATCCAGTATTGACGATAGGGTGCTAGAGAAAGTCTCCTTTTCTCTTTCTGGAGAAGTTTTGTACGATATGCATCAAGCTTGAAAATAAACCTCTTGGCGCGCCCTGGTGGAGCGGTGGTTTGGTCAACTGCCACCAGCTGAGATGCAGTCACAGACGCCCCAAGGACCCGGGTTCGCATCCAGGCCTGGGAGAACAACCAAGGTGTTCACTAATTAAAAATGAATAAAATGCCGCTTCTGCCTCTCTCTGCCTGCCTGCCTGCCTGCCTGCCTGCTTGCTCAACTTTATTCCTACCTGTACCTCTCCTTTCAAAACAAAACCTGTTATCTACTTTCAGTATTCTTCAACAGATAAGTAGTAGATTTACTTAAAATTTATAAGTAATAAATTAATACATTATTTAAAGTAAATTACTTCTCAGTCCTTTCCTGAATTAAGGTGACTGTGATGTTGTAATCTATAATTACAACATTATTTGGGAGCAATTTTATAAACATTTTAAGCTGTGAAAACTTTTATTTAAACATAAGTTTATGTATTTGTGTACTTGTTTTTCGTAGTCTTGGGCTGTAGGTCTCCAGAGGTAAACATTCACTTGGTAAATATTTACTGATTGACTATAATTTGCTAGGCATTAAGGAAGAGATGAGAGAGTGTAAAGACAATAGTTACATTCTCTGCTCTCAAGACATTTAAAATGAAACATACATGTGCACAAATATACTTTCCTGCCATGTAGCAACTCTGTAAACTGTTTAAAGCATTAGCTCTGTAAAGGAAAGCTCATTTTCCAGTTCTTCTCTCCTGTTAGCACCATCCATTCTATTACTTGGGTCAGATTTGCAGCTGAACGATATGCAGCGCCTGGACACCAAGGCAGCAATCGGAAGTTCCAAAATGTGCAAGAAAAACATTTGTGCCCTAATCCCGATCCAAGGTTAGTGCAGCCTGGTCAGTGCAGCCTGCCCAGTTCTGAGGAAGGACCAGTCTCCTCCTCACTCCCAGTATTCTCACATGTGGAGAAGTACCACCTGTTTTCTGAACAGTCAGCCATTTGTATTCATCTGAGCCCGAAAATATTTTTCTTCAACCTAATCCCATTTATTTTTACTCTCCAGCCCATCTTCTTAAAACAGACTTCCAGTAGCCTTGATAATTGCATTTATTACTTTGTGCGTCGCTGCATTCTAACCATATATTTATTCTACTTTAGATGAGAACCTTTGAAGTTCACAAAAGAAACTTTCAATAATTTGAGCTTTATAAATTAAGACTTTTGGGAGGCGTGCTGGTGGAGGAGCGGTTAGGTCAGTTGCCTCCAAAGGAGTTCAGATCATGTACCCTGGGTTTGAGTCCTGGACCTGTGGTGGAGGGGTGGGGACACAACCAGTATGAACAACTAAATAAAAAATTAGCTAAAATGTTTCTTCCTCCTCTCTCTGCCTGCCTGCTTACCTTCATTTCTGCCTGTACCTTTCCTTTAAAAAAAATGAGGAGGAACTGGGCTGAATTCTTTTCTTTTCTTTTTTTTTTTTTTTTTTTTTTTGCAGTTTTTTTCTTGTGACTTAACTGTTAAGCAGAATTGGGAGATTCAAAGTTTGCCTCATATATAGTATTTGGTATTAAAAATAGCAATGATAAAACTGATCTGTATACTGGATCAGTAAATATTCTGCCCAGATGGCCATCCATTCTTCATTTACATTTAGAATCCCTGTTAAGCTGTAAGCTTGAAGATATATCTCTGTACATTTTTTTGGTGTACAATTAGATTCTAATGTATAGCTATAGGCTTCAGATCAGAAATATTTAATAATATACTTTTATGTTAAATTACTGAACTCCGTGAGGGCTTTGACTTATTAACATAAATGCTCCTTGCATTTTTGTTTTTAAATTCTTAGCTCATTTTAAGAACAAAACGAACCAAACAAAATTTAAAAATAATATAACTTCGCCATTAATAAGACAGTCTGGTAAAACTGTATTTAAAGTGAGTTAAATTCGTGGCTCAGGCAGCTGAGTTGCCTGAGGTGTGAACCATGTAAAGCCAAGGACCCAGGTTCTTGACCTGAGGTGGGGGGAACAAAAAATAAACAACAGAAATGCCTTTTTCCGCCTTTCCCTTCCTTCCTTCTTCTCTTAAAAAAAATGTCACCACTGGACAATGGTGAGGAACACTCAGTGATGTGGTGGAGGGTAGGGTGTATTGACATATATGAGCACATTTGGGGAGCCTACACATACGAGTTTATTTTAATATGTAGAATAAGTTACTACAGTGAAAAAATGGAAAAAAATCAGCATTGAATGCTGGATAGAATTTTGAAAATATTTTCTGCCAGTAAGAATTGCAGAATGAGAACCTCTGAAATTAAATGAATGCAAGTTCATTAATCAAAACCGAGCTGACTGGAGTATAATCATGTTATGGAATAACCTGTTGTAATTGTGTTTTTGAGAGAAATGACAGATGACTTGACACATCTATTTTATAAAAAATCATGAGTTGAATTGTAAAAGATGGTTGAGTTTATTTACCTGCAAACTGAGCCATTTTCTGAAGTTCTAAAAATATTGTTCTCAAAAGGGTTCAGTACTTAATGATAGGTTACATTGACTCTAGCCAGTTTGATGATAGTCTACTATTTTAGATAAGCATTTAAGACCCTTTGGAGAGGAAAAAATGACTATAGCCTTTTCTTTTCCTTGTTCCCCATCTTTCACCAAGCATAAAAAGGAAATTACAATACAAAATAAATAGAGCCTTTTCAGCAGATGTTTTTATTCATTAGCTGAGAGTGGAAGGAAAGGCTATAAAATGCTCTATTAATTACCTAAATAGAATAGCAAAATAATCAACAGAATGGATTTTGGAATCAGAACTACTGATGTTTAGTTCTATATACTTCTTAGCTATTTGACCTTCAATTTCTTAATTTATAAAATGATGACAGTAATTCATAGGGCCCTGTTCTATAAGAGGAATCTTGGTAAGTCTACTAGAGTCCTTTGAAGGGAGGACAGAATCCCAGGGAATGCTTGTCTTTGAAAGTCTCGGTGTTATGATTTAGAAAATGGAATAATCTTTTCTTCATGAGATTCTTGGCGAATTGAGATATACAGACACAATGCATACATGTGGGCCCTCAGTCATGGTGATTTATTGTTACTATTACTGCAGTCAACATAGCTGCTGATGGAATGATAGCCTGTATGGACTGATTCTATCAGGAAAGGTAAGCCTGCTAACTTGGTGGGGTAGATAAAACACTGCATAGAAAGGTCATTAGTACAAGGTAAACACAGGGTATATTCAGTCAAGTGTGACTATGAAATGCCAAGAAAAATTTGAGTTTAAAGTAACAGCCCCCTTTCTCCAAGCAGAAAACAGGTGTCTGACGCAAGCAGTGCCTTCTAAATGGCTGTGAGTGGAACAGCCTACCAGGAAAATTTTCCATCCAGAGTATTGGTAATTAACCCAAATGAGACTAAACTGCCGGAAAATTCAGAGCAATGGAAAATTAAAGGGGCACCCTGTATTGAATGGGTTAAGACTGTGTTGTACTTTAATTCAGAAACAAGTTCTGATGGTTAAAAAGAAGTGAAAAGTAGTTCTATAGTAAACTGGGTGAGATTAAATTTATTGGGAATCTCCATTTCTATATCATATCTGAAATTATCTGTAGCCCTGAGATTTAGATTTGGATCGAAGTATCATTGTCTGCTCCCAATGGAATATCCTTCCATAGTTTGGACCTTGAGAAACTCATAAGTAAAAACCATTTCAAGAAACAGTATTTTTTAACAGTAAAATGTTGGGGTCTTGTTTTTGTTGGCCCTTTTATCTTTACTTCTGCCATGTACCATGTCGGTTCTCATTTATTAAGCTTGCAACCTACAACCTTGTAGCTAAGAGTTGTGTAGGCCAGTGAGTTAAATTCAGACCGTGTTTATTGAGCATCTGTGCATAGCAGACAGCATCTATGCACTACCATTGTAGAGACAGGACGTTGCTGTTCTCAGGACAGTCATGTTCTTGTCAGGTGACATCAGTCGATGATGACGGCGATAACTCATTATAGAGTACTGTGCTTGATCTGTAACTGTTTAAGTGCTTTTTGTATCCTAACTCAATCCTTGAAAGGGCTCTGAGACAGGGAGTATGTTATTTTACAGATGAAAACTCCGAGATGCAAAAATTGAAGTAACTTGGCCTAAGGTGGGAGAGCAGGGCAGGGACTTGATGTCGGCTCTCTCTGGTCTGGCTGTGCTGGACAGCCCCTGAGTTACTTATGCTTTAGTCAGAGCTTAGTTTGTTAAAATTGTGATTTCAAAAGCCGGATTTTTTTCTTGTAAATTGTGTTTGAAAATTTTAAACATAGTAATCCTACTAAAATGAGTTATTTTGTATTAAAAATATGTTTCCTAGTTCTTTTATTGATAGTTCAAATGCTTTATAATTTAACAGATCATATTCCCATCTTCAGGCACACCTGGGTGGAGTAGTGATTTGATCAGTCATCTTCCGCTGGTGCAAACCACATACATTCCTGAGGACTCGGGTTCAACCAAGATGAATAACAGAAATAAAAAATAAAAGTACTTCTTCCTCCTCTCTTCCTGCCTGCCCCTGCATGCCTTTATTCCTCCCTGCACCTTTCCTTAAAAGAAAACCTTTAATGGCATTTACAAACTTGATTAGAGTTTCTTAAACATTTCAAACCACGCTCAGGTGAATAGAACTGATTTCCTCGACGATGTCAAATTTCTCGTAATAAATCAACTAGGTCTTTAGTATAAGACTTTAATAAGTCAGATAGTCTCAAGACTTAAAAAAATGGAAAGATATGCTAATGAGCTCTGGCCATAAAAGTTATTACGGGCCCTGTGTAAATACGACTTACACAAAAATATCACTCTTTAGTTAGGGGTTACAAATTTACCCATGCAAGATGGACAGAATCACCATTTCAAACTGACTATGGGGTTGCAGGTTGAAAATAAAGGTCTAGATCAAGATTTCCAGTCTTGCTTTTTTTTTTTTTTTTTTTGCCTAAATCCCTTTAGAGTCTTGGGACCATCAAGTAGTACTGCTTTGTGGGTTTTTTTTTAATTTTTTTAAGAAGGAAGTGAGGAAGAGGCTGCTGCAGCTTTTTTTTTTTTTTTTTTTTTTTTAAGAGGTGGAAAAGGCATCTTAGTTGTTCATTTGGGTTATTCACCGTAGCCTTGGGTCTTGAACTGGGTCCACACACCAGCGTCTCTTGCGCCTGAGCCACAAGTGTGCACCCTTTACCCAATGTCTCACCACAGTCTCTTAGCTAGAGTGAGAGATTGCGTGTTTATTGTCTGATTTGCATTGCCAGAACTTTGTCGGGTGGTCATGTGATAATTTGGGTTGATTTCTGTATAACATATTCATAAATAGTGTTAGAAACTGACACAAGGTTAATCCTAAACCAGACCCATCTCTAGCACAAACTACTTTTGTGTGGATTAAGAAGGAAGGTGCTCCTCTAGGTTGATGAATTACAAGAAGGGCCAGGTGACACTCAAGACCCGGCTGGATTATAACCTCTACTTGCCCTCTCCACCACAGGTGCCCTCTAGCTCCTAAGAGTTCTCTTGAGCACCTTTAAGGCTCATGAATTTTTGCAGAATTAAACAGGCAGTTTGCCATTTGACCCTTTCAGCTGGCTCTTTCCTAGGCTTTCTGGCCCAAACAAGATATTCCAGTCTCGTCTTAATCCCTCCCCATGCACACCCCGACTCCAGACTAGAAACGGGTGTTCTCCATGGAGCCAGTAACTTTGATGGTAGAAGAATGAGATATACTGTTGGTACGAAGAGATTCGGTCCATATCAATTTCTGTTAAATTGCTGATGCTGTTCTTGAGTGATGAAACTCTGAAAGATCTACCTTTAATAGGTCATGATGTTTCCAGTTTAACTTTATTAAAGCCTTAAAGTATTGTTCTAATTGGTGTCTCTCCCGCTTCCTTTGAGCTGCCAGCTTGTTTGTCCTCAGCCACATGCACTTGCTGGCCATGTCAGTTACCATCTGCTGCACACGCAGCGGTGACACTCCTGCTGTCTGAGCCTGCGACGTGATGGATGCGGACTGCATCAGTCCTGGCCCCCTCCGCCAGGTTGCACTTGTGATGTTCACTGGGGATGACAAGTGGGTCCGCCCAGTCCCTTGAACTTACCTGGCTCTTGTCCTCAGATTTGTTGGTGTCACCATGAAAGTCCCCACGTCTCTGCTGCTTCCCGTTTGTGTCCTCCCCTGCCCACCCCAGTCTCACTGCAGCGTGGGGCTTTGCCCTGAGTACCTGCGGTGTCAAATAGTTTGAGTTCCTGTTTTTCAAAAAAAGCTGATAGAAAACGCCTTTCTCTCCTTACATTTTTCTTCAAACCTATTATTACCTTGGTGGAGTGGGTTTTGTTTTTGTTTTTCACAAGGAAAGGTTCAGGTTGGAAAAGGTGAGTAGGTAGGTGGGAGGGAAAGGAGGAAAAACTTTTAATTTGTTTTTATTTGGTTCATCTTGGTTGTTTCCCTGGTCCTGGGTCTTGAACTTTGGTCCTTGGGATGAGTGCGGACTGTGTCCAAGAGCCTTGTCCATTGGTGATTTGGTGGTTTGACAGGGTGTGTTGACATATATTTGAGGAATGGGGAAACTGCGCATATGGGTTTATGTTAATTTATAAAGCAAAGTTACTTTAGTAAATATTAAATTTTTAAGTAAATATGTAGAAAGGGGCAGGCAGGAAGCAAGGGAGAAGAGGAAGAAATATTTCATTTAGTTGTTTCATTTTGATACTCCCTCTTGGATGTATGTGGAGGGCGGTGACTACTATGTTTATTCCTTAAACTTGGCTGGTAGCTACATGGATGTTTGTTTCATTTTCTTCTTGGTGTTACATCTGAAATATTTTGTAATAACAGGTATTTCACATTTTTCCTGTCTGATGACCCTCCTGATTTTGGAGGAGTGGGGAAAGGTACAGAAATCCACCTTTAGTAGACAAATGCGAGTGACTGGGGATGTTCAGTATGAGTCACTCAGAATAGATTCATGAGACATCTGCTATGTGCTAGCAGAGGTTCTGGGCACCAAGGATGCAGTGTCACCAAGGTAATGTCCCTGTCTTCCTGCACTCTTTCTAAGTGGGGTGCAAACAGTAAATATGAAACATAGTATCGGATCATCAAAAATACTCCCTGAAGCACAGAAAGGGCCTGTTGACTGGGGCAGGCGGCTGTGAGATGGTGTGGTCCGCAGGGCCTCCTGAGGAGGTGACATCTGAATGATGATGTTGTATGTGCGTGTATATGTGCATGTGCACGTAGGCTTGATGGGGAGTTTTTGGAGAGGTTTGAATGAGGGAGTGATAGTCTTATTTTAAAAAAGGTTACTTTCAATTATTGCTATTCTGCAAAGAATTTCTTGTGGAGAACATGAGTAAAGGCAGAGTTAGTGAGCTCTTGTTGCTGTTCCGGGGAGACATGATGGTGGCTCAGACCAAGAGAGCAGAAAGCGGGTGCTGAGAAAAGACCAGATTCTGATACTTTTCAGTGCATTCGAAGGGAGAGGAGAAAAGTTGAGCATGAAACCTAGGTTTGTGGCTTGAGTAATGGGGTTGATTCATCACTCCCCCCAATCTGAGATGGAACAGATTGAAAGAAGGAATGTTTGACATGCTTGGTAGACAGCCTGGTGGAGATATTAAATGGTTAAATAGGCAACTGGATTATATATCTGGAATTCAGAGGCATGATCTAGATGGAGTCATAAGTAGGCACTATCAACATATAGATGATATTTAAAGCTTTGAGACTAAATGAGAACATTAAATGAGTAATGATGGAGGCAAGATCCAAGAATGAAATCAAGAGGACTCTTGATTTTTAGGAGTCAGGAATGGGAGGAACTAGCAGAGAAAACTGTCTGAATGGCAGAGAAAACTGTCT
>RJWH01001935.1:59379-102976 GCA_004363575.1 Solenodon paradoxus
ATATATATATATATATATATATATATAAAATGTTTGGTTTTTCTGTTGATTTTTTAAATCTTTAAGTGAAGTATTCTTCCCCTTCCCCATCAAAAAAGACAAGTTCTTAATGCTCTCTGGGCACCCTTCTCCTCTGACAAAGTACTTGATTTTTTTTTTTTTTTTGAAGAATTTTCGTTCTGGAATTGCTATGGATTTACTTTTTTGGTGTCTGTAAATGATAGTAAACAAGTTATTTACTTCCCATTACACCCCACTTTACAGTATATTCTGGAACATATATAGTGTTTCTTACTAGAATACTTCTAAATAGTCTTTCTGAATTAAGACTTCTGAGGACTCCTAAACTTGACATATATTAATTGTACCCTTCTTTTTAAATGTTCATTTAGTTAGATGTGTGTTTTAGATTTTTTTCCTTTATGCTTTTAAAAATTAAATATCACTCCATTGACTTCTTAAAGTCAGTGTTGCTTTTAAGAATTCTGAAGTCAACCTGATTCTTTTTTTCCTTTATAAATGATTTCCTTTTCTGTTAACTTTGGGAATTTCTTTGGTTATTCTTTAATTTCACAGTATTGCGACTGCCATTTTCTTTTTCACTTTTCCATTCACTTTTTATAAGTTATTTCAAACTGAGGTCGTCTGTCTTTTCCTAAAATCTGAGAATTTTCAGTTATTTAAAAAACATTTTCTCCTGTGTTTTTCTCCCTTCCCTTTCCTCTGGGTCTCTATTAAGCAGATATATTGACATTTGTGCTTAAGTTCTCTATCTCTTAATGTTTCTTCCATTTCCCATCTTTCTATCCCGCCTTAATCTCTTTCAGGATCTGTCGTCAACTCTTGAACTCTGACTCTTCAGTTATATCTCAGCACTTCTCATTTTCAGGCCAGTCATGCTAGTTGGGTCTTATTTTAAAACTCACTGTTCTTGCGTCATATTTCCGCATTGCTGGTCCCTTATCTCTTTGAAGAGCTTTCCTACTTTATTCTTTTTGATAATGATCCAGTAACTTGATTTTGGCCGATATAGATGCTTTGATTTTGTCATTTCCTTATAGCAATTGGTCTCCTAAGAAAACTTCATTTATTTATGAGTCCATTTTCTCTGGGGCATCAGCTGTCTGGGTCCCTGGACTTCCAAGCAAAGTCCAGCCACTAGTTTGTGCCTTCTTGGTGCTGCAGTGACCACTGTCATCCGCTGATGTTGGTGTTGAAGGTGGGTGGGGAGGAGGGCACACTTGGGTCTTTGCAG
Organism: Solenodon paradoxus; assembly: GCA_004363575.1. Classification (NCBI taxonomy): domain Eukaryota; kingdom Metazoa; phylum Chordata; class Mammalia; order Eulipotyphla; family Solenodontidae; genus Solenodon; species Solenodon paradoxus. Next base: position 60,635 of record RJWH01001935.1, read on the forward strand.
TTGCTTGCACCTATTAAACTTCTCCCGCCCAGCCCACTGAACCCACCACCTGTGCAGCTGCTGCGACCAGGTGGGAACCTATATCTATGAGTTTATTTTAATTTGTGAAAGTTACTGCAATAAAATACTAAAAAGTTATAAAATAAAATGACATTCCTAAAAAAAGAAAAAGTATAAAATAACTTGTAATAAAATAGCCATTTAAAGCTTAAAAAGAGAAGATTGAAACAATGGTTGCAGACATTGGACAGCTCAGGAGAATAACCTTGAGAACGTGAGCCCTGAGATTGCCCAGCTACTCAGCTGCACACTCCTGGAGGTTGTAGTACAGGCAGAGGCAACCTAAGCAGCCTGTCGGTCTCCTTCAGTCGAGACCCTCGAGAATTCTGGGAAGCCGAAGAATCTGGAACTCACATAGTATTGGAGGACAGAGCGCCCAGTGAGGGGTTCAGCGGAGTCTTAAACAGAGCACTTTTGGAGGCACGCATGTGAGGGCGCCACCCAAGGCTAGCAAAAAAATACGTAAGGGATTGCCTTGGAGTCCTGGGGTTGTTGTGACCGCCATGGAGGGCATTCTGAGGGGAGTCCTGGTGGGACTAAGGCAGAGAGTGATGGAGTGACTGGAGCATGAAGCGGGAGAGAGGGTAGTGGCCTTTCCAGAAATGCAGAGTCCAATGCTTCCACTTGACATTGATGATGGAGACCTGCAGGGGGACTGTCTTATTCCAGGTGCTGACTTCTGTTGTTTAACATCCTGCAGAGTTAGACTTCCATTGTGAGTCATCCAAGAATCAGATTAATGTAGCCTTTCTCCCATGGACTCTGCGCCAGAAGAATGCACCTGTAATTGATGGATTCGTTTAACAAGATATGTCTTCCAGCAAACTTGTAAGAAAATACTGATTCCTTTAGGTAAAAATTGCTTGCTATTGATGTTTTTATAGTAATTTCTGCCTAAAGATAGTTATCTAAGATTAAATTTCTAGTAAAGGAGACTTTCCAAGGCCAAAATGGAACGCCTTAAGATTAGAGTGTGTTCTCCATCTGTGCTGCTCCATCCAGATATGGAGAAGGTGCTCAGCAAAGATGCTTAATCAAGTATATTTTTGAGTGAAATAAGCATTCTGAGTGTTGAAGACCTCGTGAATTTTATTGTGGTTACTACTGAAGCCTGTATATATATGCATAAACATACACACACATATATATCTTGATGTATTTGTGAAACTACAACTTTTTTTTAAAGGAAAGGTGCAGGAGGTGTGCGCCCCAGGACCTTGGGATGTATGTGGGCCCCACCCATCTGCTTCTGCACCAGCAACACACCTTTTTTTTAAAGCTGCAACTTCAACCATGTGAGTTGGGCATGTTGATTTGGAAATATTTTTTACTGGTTTATAGTTGTTGATTTTAAAGTCTTATATTAGGAATGATAGGGAAGAATGCATAACTGCATACTTGTCAGTTTAGTGGCTTACGAGAAGAGCTTTTTCAAGAGATACATCCAAAGATTTATGGATTTCAGTTTCATTTATATTTTAATAAATAATGCATTCACTTTTTTTTTTTTTTTTTTTTTTTTTTTTAGGAGGAAGGAAGGCAGACTGGAATGAAGGCAGGGAGGCAGGCAGAGGCAGGAAAAAAGAGGAAAAAGAAACATTTTTATTTAGTTGTTTAATTGCCCTCTCCAAGACCAGGACCCTGGGCTGTCATGTGCACTGCTCCCCAGGCACAGGCTTAACATCTGAGCAACCAGGGTGCACCTTCATTCACTTTTTAAAATTTAAAACGTTCAGAGCTATTACGGAGTTTCTTCTTCCCATGCTGTCTGCAAGTTACTTGACCATTCAGTTCCCCTCCCTAGAGGCAACTACCATATAACCTTTTCGAAAGATGAAATGACCTTTTTAGACTATAGGAATACTTATTTCCAAAGTTTAGGGCCTAATAGGAGGAGGTGCTTGGCAGGTTCATCAGTGAACACCAAACATTATGGATATTTCATGTATGATCTTCATAACATCTCTTAGAAGATCACACTTTTTTCTTCTGTGCACACCTCTTTCTCCTTTATTCTCTCCATTGTCAGCTGTGTGCTTACTTTTTCTCGAGCCATCTTCTCTCGTTATGCCCAGTGTTTGTTGATCTGAATCTGAAAGTGTGTTGAAATTGGCTCCAGACACTCAAAAGACCAGTTGTACTAATCTCTTCGCGAAATGTTGTTAGGAACTTGGAATGGGTCATGAGAGGAATAGTTACACCTTGGAAATCGGTAAGTGCTACAAACCAGGACTGTCTTTTCCAGTCGTGAGACATTTATCAATGTACCATCGAGATGAAATTAATTGAAGTATGAAATAAAAATTATATATACTCCTTAAATATTTTGTTTAGAAAACTATGTATCTGTGACCATTTGACAAACTTTTTAAAACTTAATTGTGAAAATACTAAAAACTACAGAAAAGTTGAAGGACTAGTAAAGTGAATGTTCCTGTCTCTTAGATGTGATCCTTCAGAATGTGTTTTCTGGGACCATTTCAAAGTCTGCTGCAGATATGACACTCACCCTGATGAAAGGTTCAGCTTACTTCTACGAAATCCTAGTTACATAACCACGAAGACATGTGTAGTTTTTCCCCAAATCATTTACTATCCAGTCTGTATTCAAATTTTCCTAATGGCCCATTTACCAAAAGTTCGCTTAAAGTTTTTAATCTTTTAAGGGTTCAATTTTTGTGCAGTGCCTTTGGTGGTTATGTCTCTTTTAAACTAGAATAGCCCCCTTTGATGACAGTTTTCTATTTTCCTGTCTTAAATATATACCAGAAGAGAAAATAGACGAGTCCCAAATACATACCACTTCAGTGAGTATCAATGCTTTGCCTTATTTGCTTCATTCATGTATTTTCTTTGCGTAGACTATTTTAAAACATTCTAGACACCATGTCCTTTCAGCCCCCTTGTAACTCTTAAAAAAAAGACGTTTTCTTATGTAACTGAATTAATAATGACATTGACTTTTTAAAGAAGCCAGGCTAGTTCTTTGATAGAGTGTCTTAGGTATTGAGTTTCTATGTTTGAGTTCTCCTGATACAAGTCAACTAATTTCTCTGTCTCCTGTGTTTCTTGCACACTAGAAGTTAGATCCAAACTGGCAATAACACTGAGTAGAGGGTGGCGTGTATTTCGGAGTACATCACGTCATGCGGTACTTGAAGTCTGGTTGTCCACTCTGCCTGGTGTTAAACTTCATCACTTGGTTAAGGTGCTGATGACAGTTGTCTCTGTTGTAAAGATATCTTCTCCCCACTGGGATGAGCAGTGGTCCGTGGAGTAGTGATGTACCTAAATTTATTTCAGCCGGCATTGGAATGTAGCACTGCCAGTCTTCTGAGGTCGGACCAAGGCACATTCTCTGATTGTGGAGTCACTGATTGGTGTTTCCTGTAATGGTGTGAAGCAATCTTTTTACTGAATTCTTTAAATCTTCCTAAAGTGAGTTTTTCTTTTTCTAAGTGGAGTGAGCAATACCAAGTATTTTTGAAGCAATACTGGTGTTTAATTGTCTAGATTTTTCCTCTTAATTCCCTCGCCCACTCCTAATGATCAGTCTTCAAGTGTTTTCAGGCAACTTGTTTTCACTCATTTCTTTTCAGAGGATTCTTCAGAGTTTCCGTAGAAACAACTCTGATTTTCATTGGTTTCTATAGTACTTAAATTACATAATTTCACATGTCATAAGTAGGCTTGGGAGCAAAAATAACCAATTCTTAGTAAGCATTCAGTTTAGTCTATGGGCGTAGAGTGTCCAGAGTACTAGGCAGAAGCCCACCAGTCGAAAGCATTCAGTGTGCTGGCCCTCAGGCACCGTCAGAGGAGGAGAGCGCGTTTGTTAATCATCTAGTAGTTACATGGAAGTTACTTCTTGAGAAAGTCCACCATGCTGTCATTTTACCTGCCTTGTCTTCCCCGCTAGACTGAGTTCCTCGACGGTAAAGACTAGTCTTATCTGTGTGTGTTTTTGCTCTAGTCCCTAGTGCTTACTCCAGTGCCAAGCAGAGTAGGATGCAATACAAGCACTTGTTGAGTGGATCCCTGGCTGGCTCCGAGGAAACCATGTTGGCCTCAAATGAAGGTTGATCTTAAGCATAGTAATCTTTGCCTTCTCTTTGCAAGCATCAGGGTTGGCTTGGTCATCTTAAATAATTTGTTCTTTCGTTGGTTTCTCCTCTTCTCAATTCCCTCAAGTCTGAGTCCTTCTCTGCTCTGTGCCAACTTCAATATATTGTGTTGTAAGCGCCCTTGCTTATCACCATTGCAGTGTCCTGACAAAGATGCCATAAATGTTTGAGTTTTGCTGCAGTTGATCTGTGCACAGAGAGATGAGCTTCCCAGGGAAGTACAAAGTATTTCCTTAGTTCTCGATTTAGAGCTTAACAAATCCCAGGAACTGAAGTCTTCTGTTTCTTCACAGAGGAAACATGACAAAGGCAGTGGCTGTGCAAGCTTCCTTCACGGGCCACCCTCCCCACTGCCTCATCCAGTAGGCGGGAGCAACTACTTCTAGAGGTGAGAGGGGAGGGAGGACGACCTCCTAATCCATTTGATCCGCCCGTCTTAGAGTGTCCCCGAGCTTCCTTCTGAGAAAGAGCCAACGGCCTGTAGAGCTGCTCTGTTACGGGAGCTTTAATGCAAGTCTGCATAAGAGCGAATGCTCAGACAATAGAAAAGATGCTTTTTGACGGAAACTGATATCCTTTTAAAAGAAGGCTCTTGGAGCTGAATAACAATATCCCGTTTTCTACAGATATTAAAGGGCATGAATATTGAGAGGGTTTCTAGCTTCCAGACCCAGGAAAAAGTTTATCAATCATAGAATCGTTGTTGTGTTTTGAGTACTCTTTGTGCCAGGCACTGTTAAGTTCTAAGCTTTTTCAGTGAATTTTTCTACAATACATTTAGGATTTATCTCTGCTTTACCGATGATTAAAGTGAGAGACCAAAAGAGGGTGACTGACTGTCCTTGCTCATGTCACTAAGACAGAGCAGGAGCAAAGGAACCAAACCCGGACCTGTTTGATTTCAGTTTAAGCCCTTAATCACTGATTGTGCTGTCTGGGGTCTGTCCCATCAGGCGTATCTGAACTCTAGACGCTGACTTTTGAGTGATGGGTCACTGACCCAGGGGACCTGGGTATTCTGTATGTCAGGAACCAAGATGATCTTTATCAGCAGTTATCAGACCTACTCCCAGCAAGATTAAGATATGTTGTCATTTTGACCAAGGGGCCAATCCCTCAAAAGGGTGGTCTCTTTTTAAGGGTCTCTACCATAGTCAAATGAACTTCAAGCTCTTTTGAACATTCATTCACTCAGTCATGCCTGCAGGAAGCCAAATGCATGTCTGTTTTACACGACAGACTTTCACATTTGAAAACCCGGGTCTCGGTTTCCAGGCTGAATGCGTGCTGCGTGTTTAAGAAGACAGTGAAAATCCTTTGAAGATATTCTTAAGCTCCCCAGGAAGGAGCCCAGGGTTTGATTTCTACTTGTTTTTCAAGCTGACTTCAATTGGGGACAAACTCTATTGTAACTTTTCTAGAATTTGCTGCCAGTAGGAGTTAAAATAATAAAGCCAGTACAATTAAATTAAATAGGAAATGAGAGTTTTTTATGTACAAGGCCTTAGATTAGGTAACATCAATCGGTCAGTCACTCTTCTGGGAAACCATCCCTAAAGCTGCAGTCAACTGGCCGTCACGGGCTGGCCTCCTGTACAGCCTGTGTCCCAGAAAGAAAAATATCCCCTCGAATGTCAAGAGCTTGCAAAGATAATGCTACTCCCCTCCCACCTCTAATCTTCACCCCCTTTCTATTTTCTCATGATGAATTTGAGCTTTTGTGTTCAGTATGTTTGTGGAGAGTGTGACAGACCAGGCTCTTGCTTGCTGCTGAGGCTTTAGCTCTCAAAGAGAACTCTTGCCTTCAAGAATCCCACCATACAGTAGAGAAAATCCTCACACTGGGTAATCGATGTCCTGTTGGAGTGTGGGATCTATGGGAACACGAGACACTGACCCAGTGGGCACACACAGCTGAGGTTAGGAAGACCCCCAGGGGGAGATGATCTGAGTAAAGGGACCGTGGGAAGGTTGACAGAGGGTCCATGAACGAAAGCACATCTGGTTTGGAGAACAGCGTGCTCTGTGGTGTGGAACCGACAGACGGAGATGAGCTGCTGAAGAAGGTTCGGGGGTCACGGGGCCGGCGTTCAGCCCACGCCACAGCATTTAAGCTCTCCCTGGTCCCTGGGAAGCCATGAAGTCATTTTAACAGGGGAATAGTCTGTTACCATTCATTTTCTGAAAGATCACTATGGCATCAGTAAGATGGCTTTGAAGAGATGACATTCACATTAGAAAGGAAAGTCGGCAGGCGTCTGTGGTTCGGAAGGGAAGTGCCGAAGGCCTGAAGTGAAGCGACTGCAAGGGCAGGGAGAACGTGGGAGAGGCCTGCTGGGTCTCTAGGAGGCGGTCCGAACTTAGAGCTCATCGCGTGTTTGGTGACTGGTTCACCACGGTGGGTGAAACTCGAGGGAAAGGAGGTCTCTGGTGACTTCCATGTTGTTGCTATGGGGAGAGACCAGTGCATTCAGTCAGCAAGACGGAGAGAAGCAAGGGACAGGTTTGGGGAAGAGGTGATAGGGCTTTGGTTGTGCTGAACTTGAGATGCTGGTAGGACAAATAAAGACGAGTTGGGCAATGGCGCCATTTTGTTGTGAAGTTGAGGAGAAAAGATTGGACTGGGAATGGTGGCCGTATCAGATTGGAGGGTTTCAATCTAACATTTTATGAGTTCCAGGTATACTGCATAAGGATATTTGCCTACCTAATGACGTGCACGCATGCGTAATAATATTTGCCTATGTAATGATACACACATATAATATTTGCCTACTTCATGACACACGTGCATACATATGCTGTTTGTCTACATTGTGAAATGGTCACCACCTTAAGTGTGGCTGACACCCGTCTTCAGACATAGTAACAAAATGTGTTTTCTTGTGATGAGGATTTTTAAGATCTGCTCTCCTCCTGTCAAATACGCAGCAGTGTTAGCAGCGGGGATGCCGTCTTGCAGCCACACCCCCAGTGAGCATTCCTTGCTGTTGTCTGAGTAGAGCATCATAAGCAGTTTTGCCACAAAGATAATTAAGCGTAAGTCCTTCTCATGAACGGGGCTCTGGGAAAGGTCCTAGCAGGTGTTTCATGGCCGTTTACTTTTGTAAAATTGGCAAAATCCAGATTTATAACTACAATTGGTCAAAAGGTCTCTCTTGCCACTTTGGATGTCCCTCTCCCACCCTTGTCTGGTGATGTCACTTCAGTGTGACTGCTGCCACCAGTGTGGGAATGGCGTTGAAACTACTCCTGCCCACTCTAACAGCTCCTCTGCATTGTGACTCAGAGGTGCAGGCCATGCACAGTGTCAGGACATCAGTGTGTCCTCCATTGTGGACAATGGAGTCAGGGAAGTAGAAGAGGAAGAAATGGATGAGGCTGGAAATTTGGTTGGTAGAAAAACCTCCCAGTCATGTAATGATGTCTTCGCCAGGAAACATGACTTGCAGGCAGGGAGGTATGTTTGCAGTAGGGGCCCAGGAACAGGCGTTCAGGACAGGAGAGTGCAATGGGAAAGAGTCAAAAGAAAATTGGAAGAGATGCTGGCTCGATGGCTGTGGCCACAGGTAATAGGTTTTCTGTCACCCTAGGACCTTTTGAGGAGCCTGAGAAGTACTCTAAGTGCTGAGGATACAAATAGTCCCCTGGGGACGGATTTTCCCCCTTCTGGATTGCATGCACACAACTACAGGGCAGGTCTGGAGAAGCCCCAAGGCAGAAGCGAGAGGCAGGTTGTCCCCAAGAGATGGAGACGTGCAGGCGCTGAAGGCAGCCCAGGTGTGGGGAGCTGTGCCGCTGACAGGGAAGGGCAAGAGGATTTTGAAGTGGTGTCAAGAAGTGGCTGTTGCTGACAGAGGATTCCATTCTCCTTCAGCATCTCCTCACGGCGGGGTTACTTCACCAGTGTGATCCATCCTCATTTACCATCTTTGCACAGGCTGCAAGTCTGGAGGCGAAATGGAAATAGACTCATTGGTTCTAAAATAAACCCCTTGGTTCTGGAGAACGACCTGGTCTCTTGGGAAAGATGGGAAGGTTCCCGTCCTCTTAGCCTGAAAGTCATCCTTTGTTCTAGCCATGTTTTCCATTGCTGATCATTCACTAGAAAAACATTCCAGGGAGTGTGCCGTGAGTGTCAGACCACCAAAAAAGACGAAGTGGACATGCCCGGCATGTCTCACTATTTATAAGAAAATATCTCCCCCCAAAGATGGGAAAATGCAAGTCTTTAAATACTCTGGGAGCGAGGAGTAATGGAAAAAAAACATTGCAGCTTCTGTTCTGTCGGTTCATGAGATTCTCTCACAAATCACTTGGAGGCCAGTAAGCAGGTCACATAATGACTGGAATCTTATATTAATTGCCTCACTTTGGTTTTCTGACGAAAGTATCTTCAGCAAAGACTGAAGAAGCAGCTAAAGTGAGCAGTCCAGCGGCCGCTTGTGCACGTGAGCCCGTCCATCCGTGCTTGTGGCGGCCTGAAGCCCTCACTTGGGGAGGCCACAGCGCTGTCTTCATAGGGTAGCTCACTTGGATGGACTGACACACATGATTTGGCCTCTTATCTTTTAAGTATAACCATATATAGTCCAGGCTGATTATTTTGTTCTAAGGTTACTTGCTGTTTCTACCAGAATTCAGGGAGGAGGTCTCTCTGGCATCGCATACACGTATTGGTTTGTCTTCATAGATGATCAGATGTTGGGTGTGGGAAAGGAAAACTTGGTCTAATTCTCATTTTCTGTGGCATCTGCTGTCTAAATCCACTGGTGGTGTGCATCCTGAGTGTCGTGGTGCCGGAGGCAGAACCAGCAGAGACAGACACACCCATTCATGAAGTGGGTCATTCTACGGAGCAGGCTAATGGATTTGTGGGGGCAGGCTAAGCGGCCCAACGTGGGTAGGATTCCTTCAGGAGGGAAAGATTGCAAGCAGGCAGCACCCTACAGGGCCGCCATTTTCTGACAGATGGGATGCTTTTCCACCTCAGCGTCTTCAGATCCCTACCTTTCAGGCCTTCCAGCTAATTAAATCAGACCCACCAGCATAATCACCCAACTAAGGACTTGGGTTACATCTGCAAAATCCCTTCACAGCAGTGCCTAGATTAGTGCAGTCGAGTGACTGGGGCTCTTCACTGTCCAAGCTGACCCATCAAAAATCCATCACATTGAGAGAAGCCAAAGAGGAGCTGGCCTGGAAGACAGCCCCCCACAGAGAGGCCTCTGCAGACACTGATTAAATTAAGGCTGCGTCTCCGCTGCTCTCTGGAAGCCTTATCTGAGCATCCACTGTTCAACTGTGTGCTGAGTGAAGCAGCAGGAAGTCTAACGAGCAAGGCCTGTCAGCACTGGACCCGCTAGAGCTTTCCAGAGTGGCAACGCGTGGTTTTGTTGACCCATCTTCCTGTTGACTCATTTTGTGAGCTTTTAACTGTCAAACTTAAAAGCCAAAACTAAAGCGTCACTGCCTATCGGAGACTAAGCGCCATCTCACCAGAGAGTGTTCTGTGCAGCGGGGCAGGAGGAGTACATGGCTGTAAAGGCAGCAGGAGGCCCCTGGGTGCTGGAGTCGCCTGTGAGTGTCTGTGGTGTGACTGGCGGTGCCACCGTGCGCGCCCGCCCCCCGGGAGGCTGGGCGAAGTCGTTTCTGTTCTTAGCACTGCATATGGATGTGCCGTCGTCTCAAAAGAAAGGTTCAGACATGACCCATGTGTAAAGCCAGAGTCCTTTCATAATGTGAATAATTATTTCCTAGCTTATCTTTTTAAAAAATGGTGATGTTTTCTTAAGGAGTTAGTCATCTATGTATACTGAACGCAGCGCTGGGAATAAAGCCTGTCATCTCTTTATTTGATGACTGGAAGGAAATCTGCCCGATGGGACAATTGTAGGCAACTGATGAATGCAGAGCTCCATCGAAACATGTTCTGTGAAAATCAATGTTAAGTTCTTAGATGAAATACTGGGCATATTCCAATAAGCCTGGAGTTTTCATTCTGTCATAAGGGTGAGATAAGGTATGGTTATGCCCTCCAGAATGTCAGACAAAACCTAAACTATAAGTCCAGGGAAACCTTTAAACATATACGGGGAGTAGTTTGAGGACAAATGGAAGAGTCAGTTTAGCTCACAAAATTGCATAGACTGAAAACAGTACTTTCTTCACAAGACTTAGATGCACTTGTGGATTTATTTATTAAGTACTTGCATACTTACAGTGTGCCCGGAAGGCATCTGCAGTTTTAATATATGTCAGGAACCTTTCTAACTGGTACATGTTGATGTTCTCGAAGGAAGCACACCTTCCCCAAGTCCCCGTTGAGGAAGCCGTCAAACTGTCTTCCCACGTGGGCTGGGTTTTCTCAGTACGTGGAATGGCTGATCTTACTGCCCGAGAGATTTCTATGGACAAGTGAGGCTCAACTTCTCACAATAATTAATAGCATTTAGGTATCTACAAACATAATTCTTTTCAACTCGTCTTAAAAGATATTTCTAATTAATTTTTTTTTTTTTTTAAATTTCAGCGATTTCTATTTTGGGGCTATGGAATAAGAAACTACAGTAAGAAGGGAAAGGTGGGGCCAAACTCAGTTTAAATATGAAAGAAGGAAGCCCGGGCAAGGTGGTGGCCATCTTTAGAGAAGGCATCTGGTTTACCTTTCCTTAAATAGAAATAAGTAAAGAAAGAATAAAAAAAAGTAAGTCCTTTTGGAGGCTGAACACCTCAGTGAGTAATTTCCTCCTTGCTTTAGAGCTTACTTGGCTGATGGTCTCAGAAAGTTATGATAATCTAATAAATGTGTGAGCTCAGGGCTTTCTCCAGGAAATGGTCCTGACAAGTCACATTATCGATCAAATAACCTCCACTCTTAACCCCCATCAGATTCTATTAGGAAACCATGATTCCAGTTTCCACCCCAGTAACCCTGATGGTCGTGACTAATGGGAGCGCAGTGTCCAGACGACTCCCACGCGCCTGGCGAGGAGACGCTGACCAGGGAGGGAGACGACGATGGGGACCCGTGAGGGAGACGATGGGGACCAGCCACTGACTCGTCAGCCACTAGAATTTTTGGAAATAAAAACTTTTGGTGAAAGGGGGGCTTTTGTCTCTCAGAATAGCGGCAGTTATCATCACTGAAAAGCAGTGATTTCTATATACAGCAAGTGCGTCTATATATATACTCACACACTGTTTACGTAGGGCTATTTTAAGATCTGTGTCATATTTTTCTGGTGTATTTTATGGTGGGAAAATTCAATTGGAAAAAATGCACTTAGTTCTGGTGGGGGTGATAAGGTAAAATAAGTACTTTTATGAAAGCATTAAGTATAGTTTCAATTTTAGCTTTAAATAGTATAAAAATAGCAGTCACACCCTAAATGAAAATGTTTTATCTTGCTTTATCGAGCAAAAAAAAAAAAAAAGAGTTCTTTTTTTTAAGATAAAGAAGGGAGAAGAGGAAGGAAGGAAAGAGGCGAGAAGAGTAAGTATTTTTATCTTGCTTTTCCTCTTTGTTTTGGTTGCAAACTCAGGTCCTTGGACTTTATATAGTCCATACCTCAAATGTCTTCGCCACCTGAGCCCGCAGGTCATGCCTTCCTTAAGCAAATCTAGCCGTTGTATTCATGAACTCTGATATCCTTCATTTCGTTGTTGATGGGAAGGCGCACTTCTGGATAATGGAACAATGCTCAAGTTGTGGTTTATTAAGGTGTCTTTGTGTGTTTGTAGGAGCAGGGAAGAGGCTTGTTAGTGTCCTGCGAGACTCAGGGGGAGGGAGAAAACCCCAGCCCTGTCGTTGAGGAGCTGCCGTCTAAGTGAGTGAGCTGAGGGACAGGTGTCCAGCCAGCAGGTCGATGTGAGGAGAAACTTGCACCAAGTGGCTGCTTTTCTTTTCAGAGTTTGATGGCTGCTCTCGGCTCTCGCCTCTGCCAGGTTCCTCTTCTACTGAACGGCCTATGGCTTTCTCACGTGTCCAGTTTGCATCCTGCAGGGTCTCAGTAGTGCTCTCCTCAGTTGGTCTCCTGAACCGTACACGACCTCTGACTGGCCCTGGTGGCCCAGCAGCTAAGGCCACTGGACGCGGTCCACGTGTATTCCAAGGATCCCAGGTGCAGGCCCCGGGGACCCCGGGCCGGGGGCTGGGGGACAACCTAGATGAACAACTAAATAAATAAAAATGCTTCCTCCCCTCTGCCTGCCTGCCTTCACTCCTGCCACATCTGTCCTTAAAAAAAAAAAAAAGAAAAATACAAGACCCAGTCCCGAACGCAGTTCTCCAGAAGTGACAGCATGCAGCAGGAGAATCCCTCCCTCTCTGAGGTTGTAGTCACTCAGGCCTTCCAATCACTCGCTGGACCTCCGTGTGCACTGTCCTTGCATGGCCTGCTCTTATGAAGAGAAGGGCCTGGGGGTTCCTGCCGCTGGGGCCACGGCTCGCAGGGTTTGCCTTGGCCCTGAGCCCATTCAGCCTCCTCTCTGTGACCCCGCTCCTCCCTCTCCTGCCCCGTTCCCTCCTGTGGTCCATGTTAGGCGCTGACACCTGCTAGGTCTTCCTGCGTGGTTGTCCCACAGGAGTGCACGCTACGCGCTGTGTATGTAGGGATTCATTCATTAAAAGGAAGAAAGAGGGGTGAGGGGATGAAGGAGAGAAGGGATAAGGATGATTTCGGAGTTTCGAAAGCCTGGACGGTCACAAATCTAAGGGTCTCATTTTCAGCAGCACTCCGGGAGGTGTTATTTTCAAAGAACCTCTAACAAGGTAGCTTCTCTCTGGTTCAGGCTGTGGGCAGAAGGCCAGTTTGTCTCTAGCAGAAGCAGGACAGGCTGTCATGGAAATGACACAGGACAGGGACCTGGGTGGCACTTTAACAACGGTCCTTAGGATTTTTACCTGCAGCCTTTGTTTCCAAAATCTCACAACCTTTTGTCTGCCTTTGGTACTTTTGATTCTCCTCTCTGCTGCTTAAAATAGTTCTTAAATTTTGGCTTCCAAAACACCACTCTCTTCCACCCCTCCCCATCTCCTTTGTGGTTTTATCTCAGCTTCGCATTCTGTGAAGCACGGAGGTCCAGCCCAGAGTTTGCATCTTTTCTGTCGTACCCATTCCCTGGGTGAGTTCAGTGGGTTTCCGGCCATACTGCTGCCTGTCTTTTCTTGATCCCTGATGTTTGCCTGTAGCCCCTCTCGCTTCCTCTCGAATTCTAGGCTTAGGGACTGACCTGCCTAGTTGACATTTCCACTAAGAAGTCTGGGAGGCATCTCATCCGTAACCTGTCCCAAACTGAACTGATTTCTTCCTTCCAAACACATACCGCCCACTGTCCTCAGTCAGTAGCACCTCTGCACTTCTCTTTGACCCCAAAACCTTCAAATCAGCCGTGACTCCTCTTTCCTGCCTCACATTCAACTCATCAGCAAAGCCTGTTGACCCCAAGTGCTTGTCATGGTCCAAGCCACTGCCATTTTCACTTGAATGACTGAAATAGCTTCTTAACGGGGCTTCCCTTGCCCCCCTGCCTTTCCCGCCTGCATCCCTGCATCGTCCTCACACAGCTGCCAAGCTGCTTCTCTGCTCAGCAGGCAGTCGTCCTTTTGAAGCTTCACCTGCCTTCACCTTTGTGCTCAGGAACTTCAGGGTAAAAGCACCAGGCTTTACAACAATCACCTGAGCTACAGAACACTCTCGCCCACCCCACCCATCACCTGCACTTGCCCTCTCACTCACTGTTTCCATTAGTGACTGTCTCCCCTCTTGAATGTTCCTTAAGAGCCTGTGCTTTGTTTCACGAGCTTGTCACACAGTAGTCACATAGTTGGCAAATATTTATTGAGTGAATGAATGAGTTTGTGACTAGTTCGTTGACACATATAACATTGTATTTCATGGATTATAAATATATTTCTATACATCATCTTAATGGATCTGTTTACTTTTTGTAATTCCGTCTAAATCGAATTGTATTTTAAAAAGTCTCGTCTTCTAATATGCAAATTATTTCCTTGTGAAATCTTAAGTCTGTCCAGTAAAATATAAACCCCCTTGGTGTGCCCGGTGGCTCAGTGGTTGAGTCCCTGGGTCTGGATGGCATAGTCCACCTAGAGCCCAAGGACCCAGGTTCAAGGCCCAGGACAGGAGGGGAACAAGCACCCTGAGCAGCTCAGTGGGTGATGGACGCTTCTTCCTCCTCTCTTCCTGCCTGCTGCCTTCCTCTACATAAATATTTAAAAAAAAAATTCTCCATCCTATTTTTGTTATGTGAGATCTAAATTCTGACTTAGCATTTTGGGTTTTTGTTTTCTCTGATTCCATAGAACTCTCTCTAGGAACTTTACTGAGTCCTGCTCGTTGACTCAACCGTGCTCATTTTTGAGATAGCGTGGGAATCCTTTAAAACAGGATTCTATGCTTGATTGGCCAGCACTGCACCCCACGAAATGTACCCCTGGAGGGGTACAACGCAGCAAGACGCAACTCCGGAGTGTTTGCTGAGTGTCTCATTATCGAATCTTCTGTTTGTTTTCTTCCTGCTGTTTGACTGGCGTTTTAGGACCCCACAGACTGTCTCCACTCAGATTATTAGGTCGTTTTGACTACTGCATGTCCCTTTTTATTAGCACAGCTGCGTCAGGTTGCTCCTGCTCCACCCCACTTCACGTTCTCTTGGCTTTCTTCCTTGGCTATTTCCGTTAGTCTATCGGCGGTTCCATTTCACTTCATTGACACCAAACTTCTGTGATCACAAGTGAGTTCATGTTTTCTCCAGAGACTTTCAGTTACCCTTGATCAGCCTGATCACTCTAGTGCATTCTTCCCATCAAAAGGCAAATGGTACCCGCCATTCAGAATGGGAGCCTAGAACTGTGGTCACTTACAAGATGCAGATGTGGCAGTTTGCTGCCTTTCTGCGCTGGCAGACCAGTCCAGAGACCACATGCAAATAACCTTTGATCTCAGACTCCTTGAAGCAGGCAGAGGTAGAAATCTGATCCCAATTTTACTGTGTCTTGAGTATTTGAGTAACTTGGGCCATCTCACAATGAGGGCATGTTCCTGCAGCTTCATCTGCAAGAGCCGTGCTCTGAGAACCTAGCAGTGAATCAGAGATGAGCAATCCATATTGCTAGTTCAGTGAAGATGTATTCACAGAGCCCTGAACTCTGAAGACAGACTTGCCTAGATTCTTATAGGGAATCCCCTTTTCCTCCATTTCTAGGGCCACACTAGGAGGAGAGAGGCAAGGGGTTTAAATTTCAGGACAGTTGGCAGTGACTGGAAACACTGGGGACACCTTGTAGCTAGCTGAGAGGGCTCTGGTCCTAAGCGGGACAGCGTTGCATAGTTTTATTAGTTCTCTCTGTAATAGTTTAGTCTTCTATTTGTTTCCCCAAAGTTACTCTTCTGCTTTCAGTCCTGGCTCGATTCCTCCAATATCAGGGCCAGAAGGATGCTATTTGACCTCAGTTTTTAAAATCTCCCCATTAAAACATTGTGAACATTTTGCATTTGATGACTCCATTGATGAGTCCTAAATCTGAACTCCTGCAGTGAAATATTAGGTGGGGATAGGTGCGTTGCTCTGCTGTTTTCCAGAAACAGATGGGTCTCTCTCTCTCCACCCCCCCTCCTGTCTCTCTCTCTCTCTCTCTCTCTCTCTCTCTCTCTCCCTCTCTCCCTCTCTCCCTCTCTCCCTCTCTCTCCCCTCTCGCTCTCGATAGCTCTCTCTAGCTCTCCCTTTTGGTACTGCTCACTAGGAAGAAAGTTGAGAAAACAGGACTTCTCCCCATGAACTCCAAAGCTAAAAGAATGTGGCTCGGGAGCAGATGCACAAGTTTCAGCACTGGAGGAGGGTGTGTGAAAGGCTGCAAGTGAGCCTGGAAGAACATGTAAGAATTTTCAGTCTCAGAAACCTAACTCACAGGAGCAGTTTCTCCCAGAGTACGGCCCTTTCCAGCAAGATCTGTTGGCGCTATAGAGCTGGTATTTCAAGTATGTCCATCTGCATTTAAACGAATAGCTCCAAGACAATCTGATTATGCAGTAGTTACTTTGGTGAGAATAGCGCCTCAGTGGAATGGAAACTTCATTTTGAGTCTAATATTAGACCTTGCTTTGGAAAATTCCTTTTAAATGATCACAAGCTGGGAATAGCAAAAGAATTTAACTTTCGACAGACAGCATTCACCAAGAATTTTTAACTGCTTATGTTTGGGTCCTTGGGAAAGCAGATGTGAGAACTGACAGGCCGAACTGACTAGACTAGACATTGACCTGACCCGATGTGTTTATAATCTGTGGCTGATAAGCTTCCCTCCTGGTGTCACTTGCGTTTCACATTTTCATTCTTTGGGCATGAGCCCATTGAAGTTGTTGGGGTGCTTGATGTCTGACAGTCAAACTTCTGGCTTCCAGACATTGTTGCCTGTGAAGGGGTCTGAGGGAGCATGAGGAGGACTGACAGAAGTGACCGAAGTGAAGCCAGTTTCTGAGCGAGTGCTGGGAACTTGGTTGGACCTGGCCTTCACAGAACATTTTCAGTTTGTCTTGCCAGTGCTGTTTGAGTGAACTCACCCAATTGGAAGTTTTAAGGAGACTTCATGTAAAGGTCATTCCTCCCCCACACCCCATCACCTTGTCATTGAGAAAATAATAATAAAAAAAAATGTTAATTGATCAGGAAATTTCCAGACCATGTCTACTTGTCTCAGTTTAAGAATGTTTCAGGTTCCTTGGATTGGAAAAACCAATGCTGGTATCTGAGAGATGCATTTAGTATTTTAAAAGATCTTTCTGAAATGGAAATGCATCCACTTTTTAACCATGATGTACATTCTGTGTAGCATTTTCTTTATTCTGACTAAGCTGGTAATAAGTTGATGAATCCTTAAAACTGAAGAATATCATCTAATAATAACAGTTGTCCTGTATGGATCGCGCAGTGGCTCCCAGGCACTGTGTGTGCTCAGTGCTAATGTGACCTCTGGTCGGGCCACAGCATTACGATGAGCCTGGTCGTGGAGATGCAGCGGGGCCTCGGGAAAGCGTTGCAGTTTAAGAGCAGCTAACGGTGGACAAGGGGCTGTGCTGGAGTAAAGCCAGGATTGCGTGGCTTTGGGGCCCGCACTCCTCCCCGCATCCCCGCGGCTCCTAGATTCTTTTGTCCGAGATTGCCTTTCAACTCTTGAAAATGATCGAGGACCCCTGAACTTTTGTTGATGTGGAGGTCCATCTTTTGATATTTACTATATTTGAAATTAAAACAGAAATTTCAAACATATCTTCACTGTTAAAGGACAAGAGAATTCACCCCCAAGTAAATATAAATCACATTTTTATGAAAAATAACCACTTTCCAAAACAAAAGCAGACGAGTGTCATCTTCTCTGCACAGCTCTCGCACCAGCCAGTGGGCTGCAGGTCCTCGGGCTGTGGGTCCTCGGGCTGCTGCCCCAGCTCCGTGCAGTGGGCTGTTGGCTGAAGAAGAAAGTCTGGCTTCAGGTCCATACGCAGAGCGAGTCCTCAGCTCAGTTCTTGGAAACTGCGACTTTAAGCAAATGGTGTATAAAGAAAGTAGATCCTGAGTAACACTTTCCTTCAACATAGTAAGGCAGCAGCATTGAAAAAATGTGCTGTTTGAGGCCCCGCCTCTGTGGGAAATGGAAGGGTATTTGAATAGCTGTTTCAGAGGACTGTGGGTCACCTTTGATGCTATACCCCAAATCTACAAGTGGTAGTTTTTAATGGATTGTTTCGGTGTAGAATCTCACTGAAAAAACCAGTGGATTTTTGGTGCACTGTTAACATTAAATTCTTTGCTCTGAATAATGTGTGTAAATATTCCCCCACTCCAGGTTTGAGAGCTTAATCCAATCCTTTACCCCTCCCTGAAGGTGAGCTAAATTTAGACTAGGATTAGGGAAAGGGAGAAATTGGTAACTGTACAGTGGAGATACCTGGGAACTTTACCCTGACGTTGGGAGGGTGGACATGGCCTGTTATTAGATGTCATGTGGCCCAGATATGATGTGAGAAACCCACACCTGAGTGTAATCATGGGAAAATCATCAGACAAAACCCAATTAGAGGGTTACCTGACCAGTACTCTGTGATTGTCAAGGTCATGAAATTGTCCCAGATCACAGGAGACGGGGAGATGTGACAGAGAAGCAGTGTTGTACTCTGGGTGGGACACCAGACCAGCAAGAGGACGTTTACGGAAAAACTGGGCAAGTCCACATAAAGTCTGGAATTGCCTTACCAGTGCCCGTCTCTCACAATGCCAGTTCCATGGTTGAACAGGGGTGGTGATGTGAGACGTTAACAGTGGGAGCTCTCAGTGAGGTGACCGGAGCCTGGGGACTCTGCAACTTCCCTGTCCTCGGAGTAGAGCCTTTGCCCTGGGCACCAGAGGGTCAACCAGCAGCAGCCAGGAGCATTTGCATGTCTTCACGAAAGTAGTTTGACCTCACTGACCTCCTAACAGGGCTTTGGGTCCGAGGGCCACACTTTGAGAACTGCTCTCCTAAAGTAGCAATGGCTAAAAGCTCACAAAAGAAGAGCTGAGATCTCTTGAAGACCCAATCCATTTGAATCCAGGTGTAGAAAGGGGCTGCACTTCTGGTTGAACTGGTCTTGCTTCTGATGTCACGAGGCTTTTTTTCCATTTGGTTGTGGTGTTTCCATCCAATTTTTAAGTGCTGAAATGCAGACGTTGATAATCTGATATCTGCTTGCTGCTTTTTTCTTAACCACGATCATGTAGAAGACGCTGTTCAAGTTCATAAAAGTACCTCCTTAACTTTGCTTTTGTTTTTCTTTCTTTCAAGGCAAGTCTCACCTGGCTGTCGTGCAGCGGGTCAACAATGAGGGTGAGGGGGACCCGTTTTATGAAGTCCTGGGAATTGTCACGTTAGAAGACGTGATTGAAGAAATCATCAAATCTGAGATTCTGGATGAAACAGATTTGTACAGTGAGTAGCATCGCTGATGTGTAATTTCCCGTTTCCCCAGTCTCTGCTGTTTTTTTGCCTGTTGTTTGTGAGTCATCTGACATCCCTCGGCTGTTGTCTCCCGTTTCCAATTCTGTACCGTGTGTGGGCTGCGTACAACCCATTCCTGTGTTCCAGGCCCTTCTTGGGAGTGGGGAGAAGGAACAGCGTCAAGTGGCAATCTGTGTTTTTGTTTTTAAACCAGATGCTTGTAACCATTGATCTGGGCATGACTTGCCCTGAAACAGATAGCTCCACTTTTGGTTTTTCGCTGTGGAAAAGAATTGTTCTTTACTGAATTCTCATTTTGCACAACTAGGTATTTTCAACTAAATTTCTGTTTCTACTGAAGACCACAATCCAAGTACCGAAAAGGCCAGGGTGGACGGGAGTTTTTGCTGGGACAGCGGTGATGAGGTGGAAGCGGTGAGGCGGGGCCGAGTATAGGAGGCAGGACAAGCAAGAGTACAAGATAAGAGTGTTTTTTTCCCTTTCTTTGCTACTTTGCCTTCTTTTGGGGTTTGACCAGGGTAGGAAAGTGACTTGGATCAGGACTAGGGAAGGTATGAATGTACCTGTTTGCCTGGGAGTAGGCGTGATGTGAGCTACGTGTTGAATCTGAATCCTTTCTCATTAAAGTCCATAACGGGGTCATTAGACAGTGGGGCTCTCAAACTTGGGTTAGAGAAAGGGCATCTGGGCTCTGACTTTTAAAACATGACTTGGAGGGTGCAATGGACTGTTGAAATGGCCTGGGGCACCTGGGGCCCATTTCAGCCAAGCAGAATGATTTTATTTATTCCCACTAGAAAGGGGTGGCCTCACTCTACAATTGAGTTTCTTCCAGACACCCTTAAAAGAATACATTTATATTTAGCTAATGCCCTACTTCCAAAAAGATATCAGAGTTCCCTCACACGTCTGCATAATATTCATAAAAAATACCATTTCCTGAGTTTTGTCCTTTTGACCCCTGGGGAGTAGTCCAAGGTCTCATAGTAGAAAATCTTTGTATTTGTGTCTTTACATTCTTTCCATCCTTCCTCACAGTGATTTTTCATACCAGGCATGTCTCTGTATACTTACATGTTTCCCGGCAGAGGACTCATCGTGAGAAAGATAACTTAGACATTTATGAGATCTTATGTTTGCACCTCCATTAATGCCTTTAAACTTTAATTTGGACTCATTTCATACAGAAGTGTGCCTCCTGTGAAATGAAATGGAATGCTGAGCTGGTGGCTTCCAGTATATCCTAGATCTAGACAGAGGTCAGGGATGTGATGATCACCTTTCGCCCTTAGAAAATTATTAAAAAATTCTGTGTTGATTTACCTGCTGACTCTCAAAAGAACTTGGGACAGAATAAAGCAGTAAATTGTGATCCTTCTCCCCGGGCCAATCTAGTAGTCAGTCTGTTGTGCCCAAGGAAGAAGTGGTCATACCAAGACTCAGGATTCTTAGAAAAAGAGCAAGATTTGGGATCTTGTTGTTAGCTTTTTCTTGATCACTATTTTGTCCAGAAAATACTTAAAGAAAGGTTTTGCGTTCAAAACCTTCCAGAGAAGTCATTGACAGAGTCAGAGCTCACTAGTGCCTGTGCCTGTTTTATGCTCCCCCTCAAGCTAAGAATTATTTTTACGTTTTTAAATTATTGAGAAATGTCAAAAGAATAATTATCTTGTGTGTGAAGCTTATCTGGAATTCAAATTTCATGTCCTTCATAAATTCTTTCTGGGGCACAGCTGTGCCAATTCATTTCCTGTGACCATGCCTCTGCACCGCAGAGCTGGGCCTCCAGAGCCTGAAATATTTACCTTGAGCCCTTGACTGGCAGCTTTCCGACCTCTGTTCTGGATCCTTTTTTTCTAAAGGAAAGGTGCTGGCAGGAACGAAGGCGAGCAGGCAGGCTGGCAGGCCAGCAGGCTGGAAGAGAGAAGAGGAAGTAGCATTTTGTTTTTATTTAGTTGTTCACACTGGTTGTCCTCCCCATCCCCCAAGCTGGGATCGAACCCAGGGGTGTGTGGCCTGCGCTTCTTCAGAGGTCATTGACCTAACCGCTGCTCCACCAGAGCGGTCTCTCTGGATCACTTTTCTTCATGATTTATGTGATCTTGACCACCTCACAGTCTAGAACAGAGATGAAGCTAACAGAGGTTATTACAGTATATTGTTTTGTGAAGACCTTCTTGTTTTTGCTTTTTTAATGAGATAGGTAGATAGAGAGAAGGAATCCATACATATACAGCCAGTCGATCTTTTTTTTTAAGGAAAGATGACGGCAGGAATGAAAGCAAATAGGCAGACAGCCAGGAAGAAGAGGAGAAAGAAGCGTTTTAGTTGTACATATAGGTTGCTCCCTCTCATCCTGGCCCCAGGTCCCGAAGGGGTCCTGGAGTGTCTTTAGGCTGCAGCGGTGGCCACTAACTAGGTCCCCGTAGGTCGCCAGGATGCGCCTGTTTTATTATGTTGTTCATCTTGGTGGTTCTTCCGGCCCTGGGATGTGAACCTGGGATTTTGTTTGTGTATTTGTTTCCTCTTTGGGGGGAGGGCAGGAGCCTCTTAGGGCCGGGACACTTGTCGCTGTGTCACCGTAGCACCCGGATGGCTCCTCCCTGCAGGGTGGCAGCTCTGTGTGCACCGCAAGCTACTTTACTGTTGCCGCGTGCTCATCCAGGTTGCGGGACGCTGTCTGTCCAGCCCGCCCCGTCGCGGCCCAACAGGGGCTTTGAAGACTGCCCCGAGGAATGGAGGGCTCTTCATCGAGCTGTCTGTCTGTCTGTCTGTCGTCACCCCGCGGCATGTGCCGCGACTCTGTAGCGCAGACGCGAGGGAGAGCTGCTCCTCCTCTGTCGCTTTCCCCGCGTCGTCCTGCCCGGCCTGCCCAGTGGGGCCTGCTGTCATTTTCCAGCGTCCTCACCGACTGACACGGCACTTCCTTACTCTTTACTCCTCTCATTCCTCCCTCAGCTGATAACAGAACGAAAAAGAAAGTGGCCCATCGAGAAAGAAAGCAGGATTTTTCTGCCTTCAAGCAGACGGACAGCGAGATGAAGGTGAAAATCTCCCCGCAGCTTCTCCTGGCCATGCACCGTTTCCTAGCAACAGGCAAGTGCGCTCGGCGCCGCCTCCGCCGCCGCGACCACCCACCTGCGGGCCGCCGGCTGCGGGTGGAGGCGGGGCCTGGGCCCTGAGTAATGCCGCTCTTGTGTTTTGTGTTTTGTTTTGTTTTTGTGTTTTGTTTTTGTTTTGTTTTTCTTTTTAAATTCTCTCCTCTCCTGTGTTCAGTGTCGGCATGAACCCTCTGAGACACTTACCAGGGGTGGACCAGTAACTTAAAATTGGTCTGAAAGGTAAGGACGAATGTTGGTGCCGCGCTGCATGTGAGCACTAGGCCAGGCCATCCGCTTCCAGCTCGCGCCCGGGGTGAGCCGCTGGCGGCGCAGGCTGACCGTGCGCCGAGGCCGCCCCGTGGCGTGTTGGACAGACTCATTCTCTCTTCAGCTTGCCTGGGAAGAACAGCTGGACGGCGGCGGTAACCCAGGTGCTATGATGTGCAAAGAAGAGACGTAGATTTTCAAAAGGAAATCTTTCTCCTTTATGCTTTTTTTGGGAATCAGAAATTCCAAGAACTTTGACATGGATTTCTTGATGGCCTCGTCAAGTCAGCTGATTGATTGGAGGCCCAGGCCAGGAGGCAAGTGTTCCCATTGTTACCGTCACCAGCACGGCCGGCACTGACCGCTCCAGAGAGGTCAAGGTTGAATGGACTTTAGAGACTGACCAACCCTTCTCACACCCGCACCTGGCGCTCTAGGGGAAGGGGTGAGCTCCTTCAGCCCGGGGAGTGGGGGGAAAATCTGAAAGGACCAGTGCTCGTAGAGGACGTCTGGGTTCAAGCCGGGCAGCCAGCGCCTTTCAGCTGCATGCAGTGCACCTGAGATGCTTTGGAAAGAAGGCTGACAGCAACCACGTGGTAGGATGTGACAGACTCTTAAGATCATGTTTTCAGATACATGGAAATGCTCACCATGTACTATTTATAACATGGGAAAATGCTCATTCATTGTGAAATGAGAAAACTGCACAGTGAGGGCAGAGTTGTGATTGTGTGTGGACACACACATCCTCGGGCTCACACGCCTGGGCAAGGTGCTGGGAAGAAATGCGCACCAACTTGCTGAGAATGGGTATGAGTGGCTGGTTTATATATTTTTTATTCTCCTCTATCTTTTTCTCTATTTTCCAACGTTTCTGCAAATGTACTATTCTATCTTGTCATTACCAAAAAGTCACAGAAGCTAATATAGAACCTCTAATTTTCATATAACGATTTCTTACTGTAAAGACATACTCTCATCTTGAGCGCACTCTTTTCTAATTCTGATAATATTGTCCTTCATCGTGTAAGATCCACAGTTTGAAACTTAATGTCACCCTGCTCTGCCTCTGAGGTACCATGAGGTCCAGTTTCACAAGAGCACCCTTAATCAGTAATTTTGGTTTGTGGCATTTTAAATAAAACACTATCTTTTGTAAATACAGATCATTACTTTTTTTTTAATTAGCAAGTTGGAGAGCATGTTGATGTGTGCACGTGCCTTGCTTTCACTCTGAATCTCCGCCTTCCTGTGTCCCCAGACACGGGGCGAGAGGTGGGCTGTGCAGTGAGGTGCGCCGAGCGCTTTCCCACACCCAGACGCTGGGGCCCGGCTTCCTCTCCCGGCTGCCGGGGGACAGACTCCAGTGGCCTGTGGAAGCGTCCTGGCAGCCACGGGGCCTGCTTCTGCTTGATGTTTGTTTCTACCAGTCAGAAAATATTAGGGTATTTTCATGAGACCTGAAACCAATGACAGGTCAAAAAGGAAAAATTTAAAACAATCAAATATGAGAAGTCAGCATTTTCTCATTTCTCCCAGGTAATCTGCCCCCAGTGGACCACCTAACGGAAGTGTCATGAATCCATTTTGCATCACTTTGATTTCACTCTTATTACCAAGATACCTTAATCACTAGTGTGATCTTTTCTGTCCACTTGAAGTGTAATATCAAGTTGTGTTTATATCTATAGAAGTAGAAGCATTTAGCCCATCCCAGATGTCAGAGAAGATCCTTCTAAGGCTGCTAAAGCACCCCAATGTCATCCAGGAGCTGAAGTATGATGAGAAGAACAAGAAAGCCCCAGAATACTACCTCTACCAGCGAAACAAACCTGTAGACTACTTCGTGCTCATTTTGCAGGTCAGAAGAATTATTCAATAGTTGTTTGATCTCACTGCGTGCCCATCCTTCCAGTTCCGAGGAGACTTGATGTAGGTGGATGGGTGTCAAGGTTCACCTGCTTGGCTTCCACGATAGCCTTACACCTGGAGAACTTCAATTCCTTCCTTTCAGCTCTATAAAGTAATCCCAGAGCAAAGCAGTGTCGTTACTTAATTTGTGTTACTGGGGAGCGCCCGGCAATTGCTGAGCTCTGATTTGTGTGTGTGGTGAACTCAGTTATTAATTAAGTGATCTTGAATGATTTGGGAGGAGGGCACCTGTGCATGTGCACATTGTGGCATTTAAGTGTCACGACTTCCTTGGGTCCTCTTTTTATGTGTTTTTTCCCCCACCTCTTATTAGGACTGAGTCTACTTTTTAAATTAATTTTATTGAAGGAACATTGCATTATAACATTATATAGGTTCAGGGTGTGCGTTATTGTATATCATCATCTGTGTGTAATTAAATTCACCACCATTTCAGCTCTTCCTTCACTATATACAGTTAATTCCCTTTACTCAGTTTACCCACCCACACCTTCTCTTCCTAGACCCATTGATTTGCTTTCTTTAACTAAAAGTCTATTGCTCATAAAGTTCATTTCTTAAAGTCTGTTTTTGTTTGGTTTAGTTCATTTGTTTGCTTGGTATCTCTGCATACCACCTATGAGTGGCATCATACAATGTCTGTCTCCTTGTGACTTATCGCAGCAAGCGCAGCTCCCTCCAGGTTCCTCCATGTTGCTGTGTAAATGGCAGGATTTCATTTTCTTTTTTGATAGCTGAGTAATATTCCATTGTGTGTATACACCACATCTTCTTTATCCACTCATCTGTCGATGTGGGCTCTTAGGTTGTTTCTAGCTCTTAGCTATTGTAAATAATGCTGCCATGAACATGGGGTGCATCTATCTCTATAAATAAGTGTTGTTGTGCTTTCGGGGTAAATACCCAGCAGAGGAATAATTGGATCATACAGATTTCCATTTTCAGTTTTTTGATGAATCTCTCAGGATGGTTGCAGCATTTTACACTCCTATCAGCTGTGTATAAGAGTTTCCTTTTCTCTGCATCCTCTCCAGCATGTGGTGTTTCCAGTCTTTTGAATAATAGCCATTCTCACCAGTGTGAAGTAGTGACTCATAGTTGTTTTGATTTGTATTTCTCTGATGACTAGAGAGAGGGAACATCTTTTCATGTGTCTATTGGCCAGTTCTATGTAGGACTAGGTCTTATTCAGCTTCCTAGAGATAGCTTGTTATCTCGTCCCTTCACACTATCAAAATAATTCGTTTATTACTGTGTTTATTTCTGATTACTCACCTGACTGCTTTACGGAGGAGCTGGTGTGGTAATGCCAGCCTCTCACGGCCATGGTAACTTAATCCTTGCTCATCACAACACACTCTACAGGTTAGGTGGGAAAACCACCCCTCTGACCCATTCTATTTGAGGGACTTTGGTGTGTGAGTTGACAGGAGACCTTGTAAGTTCATTTTCACTTCGTGGAGCGCCGTTTCGGCACAAGACCAAAGTGGACATGGCATTGAATCAAGCGCCGATTGTATTAGCTTCTTGTTCCTCTTTACTGAAGAATCACTTCTATAGGAAATCTGTTTATTTGAGTGTAGTTAGTAGTTGGTAGGCCCTAACATTTACATGAGTCCAGCAAGTTTGCAGTTGTTCAGATGAATTAAGAAGGTTCTCTCATTTGAAAATATCAGATGTCTTGCTGTCAGGAACTCTGGAAAGTGTCATGTGTGACCCCACGTTTGGACAGCATCACAGATCTGGAAATGAGGAACTGCAGAAAAATCTGTGGCTAACTGGTTACATGTTTTTGTTGTCTTTCTTGGAAATGTCTGTTTGCAGGTTTACTCAGTTCCCTGATTCTCCTTCTACCTTAGTCTTACTCAACCCAGATGCATTTTCTTTTTCTCTGCAGAGAGAGAAACTGGGAGCTGTGTGGGGTTGAGGGGATGTATTTTGTCTACTACAGTGAGGACATGAGAACTGCATGTTTCTCATAAAAGCTAGAGGTGACTATTCTTTTTTAAAGAAAATTCTTGGTTTATTTAGTTGTTTTTGGTTGTTCCCATCTGTCCCAGGACCTTGAGATGCATATGGACTGTGTCCAACGCCTGCTCCATGAGAAGCGCCATGACTTATTCTTAAATCTAAAGAAATGTTAGTTACAGTAAAGACTTATTTCAGAGAACTTTGATGACTGACGTGGTGAATTTCAGTAGAAACATAGAAACAATATGACTTAATTGTCCACTTTTGTGTAGTTAGCCTTTGTAAGTCGTGCTTCCGTATGTCAAGAGCCTTTTCCTGGCTGAGGTCGGTCTCGTGGGAGAGGAACTTTATAAGCCCAATGCAAGTACATCTTTGAAATAAAAATATCTAATAAGGCATTTTTATGTATGTTCCTGTGTTTGAATGCCTAGTTATATAAATGTGGCAAGTTTATTGAACTGATTATCATGGGGTCAGTTATGAATCATGTATGTGCTGGATTTAAAGAGTTTATGAAAATGTTTAAACTAGAATTTAGTGAAAACCATGTTCTCTCACCTGAGGTACTCAGAATATAACAATGAAATACCATAAAACCCAGTCAGTCTAGCATAGTGATCACCAGTTACCAAGTAGATTCCACCCTAAAATCTTACTAACCCAAGACTGAAAATTCATGCCAGGTTGCTGGTTCATTCCCCTGATTGTTAGGAGTGAAAATTCAGGGTACAGCCTCTGGCAGCCCTCTTCTACAGCCGCTAGAAAGGCTTTACATTAATCAGTGAACAGATTTAATTAAAAACAAATCTCTGAGTTTAAACCTTGAACTTCAGTCTAAATTCAGAATAATTTAAGCTTGATTAAAACTTTCTGTAAGTTACTGAGCACATCCCTCCCACGACATAGACGGGCAACATCTCAGGTTTTGTCTGAAAAAGTAGATTTTAAACTGGAATGTATTTGGGGGATCAATAAGGACAAAGAGAAAAGCACAATAGATAAAGAAACCTTTCTTGACTCAACATGCCTTAAATAAAAGATAGAGCCCGGGAAATCTACTTTTCACAGCCTTTTTTTTTTTTTTTTTTTTTTTTTTTGCATTTTGTATTTTGCATGTTGTTGTTGTTTTTCCTTCCCCTGGCCCTGGGTCTTGAACCTGGGTCCTTAGGCTTTACATGGCCTGCACTCAAGCTACTGAGCCACAGGGGTGTGCTTGCTTTTTAAAAAATTTTACATGACTCATAAAAAAACAATCATTTACTATGTTGCATTAAGTTTTAGTAAACTCATAATGAAATGAAATAAAATTAAACATAAAAGTGCCTATTTGAAAAGTATTAAGCCATTTAAAAATTGTGACTAACTCTCACAAAGATTTCTAGGTCAGGTGCAGAGCAGAGGGAGCAATATGTTCTTACTTGTATAAAAGAAAAAGTTCCACTGTTCCTTTTGCACACACACACACACACACACACACACACACACACACACACACACACAATGTATATGCGGTTTCTCTGGAAGATTGCTGAAACTGGTAACTGTGGCTGCCTCTAAAGAAGAGAATTAGAGGACTGGGAATAGTGTAGAAAGGAAGCTTATTTCTCTCTGTGAATTTGAATTTCTTAAACCATGTCATGTATTAAAAATAACTATTAAAAAATAGAATAAATGGCAAACTCAAAACCCCGAATAACTACTAAATTAGGGGAAAATATATCGAATATCATTCAATACTTAGACTATGATAAAAGACCATTATTAAATAATGTAAATATCAATAAGCAGTTTGTCAAAATTTTATAAGAAATTTTATTCTTCTAAGTACTTAAATAAAAGTAGAGATCTGTAATTATCGAGAAAAAAGCAAAACCACAATATAAAAAGAAAAAATTGGTAACGATGGTCATGAAATAAATTTTAAAATGAAAAGCCTTACAATCTATGAATCAAGATTTGGTTCTTTTCAAAGATTAAAAAAATCCAGATTCTGTTGGCATAATTAACATAAGAGAAAAGGCAGTTCTCCTCCCTCCCAAAAAAAGCAACTAAAATCAAAGGACTCTTGGGGATGGGGGGAGTGGGCTTTAAGAACTCAATTTCTGTTTTACACAAAGAACAAGATGGTTTGATAGTCAAATGTATCTTCTTTAAAAAAAAAAAAAAGGAATGAAGGCAAGTGGACAGGCAGGAAGAGAGGAGGAGGAAGAAGCATTTTTATTTTATTTAGTTGTTCATCTTCCTGGGACTTGAACTGGTGCCCTTGAGATGTATATGGACTGTGCTCAGCCCAGAGGCTGTGGACCAAACGGCTGCACCACCAGGGGGCGCCCATATGCAGTCTTTAAGGCTGATATGGACTAGCACGCCCTGGTGGAGTAGCAGTGGGGTGCAGGCCACGAACTCCCCAAGGTGCTGGGTTGCATCCCAGGGCTGAGGAGAACAGCTCAGATGAACAACTAAAAACTGCTTCTTCGCCTTTCTGTTTCCTGCCTAGTTGCCTCATTCCTACCTGCACGTTTCCTTAAAAAAATAAAAAAGACCAATATGGACTTAATCTAAAATCTGATATTACAGGCCAGTCTCACTTGTCAACATTGATGGATAATTCCTAAATAAAAAAGGTAGCTGACAGTTGAATCAGGTTTAATTTTAGGGATGCAGAGCTAGTTTCGTATACGGACAATAAGACCAAAATACGCCACATTAGTTAGGTAAGTAGTAAAAAAACAACAAACTTATGCTCATAGCAATAGATATCAAAAAGACAGTTGACGAAATTATCCATTCTTGATTTTAGAAAACAATATAAAACATTAAAAGTTGACAGTGAATAGAGAACAAAAGAGAAAACGTGCCGTATGTGTTTTTTATTCCCTGGACTTTATCTGGTCTGCACGCCAGTGTCTCAGGCCCCTGAGCCACAGGTGTGACCCAAAAACCTGCTCTGAAGCCAAGTAGGTCCTTAAACTGAAAGGTGGTCTCCTTTCGGGAGCACCTGTTTGCGGTCCCTCATACACGCCTCTAAAGAAATCACTGTGTGATAAAGCTGTCTGTGCAAATCTGTTACAAGACAGTAGAAAGTCTCTAAATGAATTGGAAGTGCAAAGTGTATGTCAGGTGAAAAAACAGTGTGCTCAGTAATTACCACAACCGTGAAGTCGTCTGATAGAGCCTGTCCGCAGGTGACCGACCGCAGTGTAATTTATACTCTGGTGTTGACAGTGAAGGCTTTGTTGGCCCTTTGGGGAGTGAAATGTCCGAATGATCCAATATGAAAATGGTGCTGCTGTACAGGAGGCAGTTTTGATTTTAGTTAGGGCGCAGGATAAGAAAACTAAAGGAATAGCTCTTTTTCTTGCTAGTAATAGAACTGATAGGCATTTTTTCCCCTGGAGTTAATTTTTCTTCTTGGTTGTCATCGGTAGATTTGTTATTCACTTGCCCCATCCACACTCTTTTGGGGGTTTTTGCTGTGGACTTGAGATGGGGGTTTTCCATCAAGAAATCTTTTTCTTGTGAAGTGGCCAGTGGCATCTTAGAGCTTACACACTCTTGACAGTACCTCACTGTGTCGCCAACTGTCAGGCAGGGAACTGAAGCCTTCGGCCCCAGGCCTCCTCACGGACATGAAGTTCAGTGTCCTGGATATAATGGATCCTCAATCTGGAGTCCAGAACACAGGGCACGGTGCACCCTGGTGGAGCAGCGGCTGGGCGCAGTCCACAGCCATCCCACGGACCCGGGTTCATGTCCCACAGCCGGCAGGAGCAACCAGGATGAACAGCTAAATAAAACTAAAGTGCTTCTGCAAAAAGCCCAACAACTACCACAGATAACACATTTGTTTTAAAGAAAAAAATTACTCGACTGCCCAACACTGACCCTATTTTTTATTACACTACTATTTGTACACTTAAATGTGCATAAATATAAAACTAGCCCCTTTTGCTTGGAACTCTGTGTTCCACTATAAACCCAAGCACACTCACGATGTTGTGTTTGAAGTGTGTGAATGGCAGTGGGGGGCAGAGCACGCCCTGTGCCATGAGCACACGCGGGCGCCTCAGAGTTCAGCACGGGACCTGGGCTGGGCGGGACTGCGCCCTCCAGCCCTTGGCCAGCGCCGGCTACTTTTTGAATGTCGGTACCTCTGCTCTGCTATTATGTGGACTCCCCTGGGTAGATTATTTCTGTCGAGCCCTCTGTCCTTTCTCTTCAGCTCAGTATTTCTCGCACTCTGATGTGCATGGAAATCACCCTGGGATCTTATTAAAATGCGCGGTGATTCAGTGGGTCTGAATTATGCTGCGTTTCTAACGACCTCTCAGTTACATGAGGAGAGAAGGCTTAGTTTTGATGACTCGAGTGGCAGTTTGTCAGCAATGTGACTGTGGGCCTGAGGCGATGGTGACACTGATTTTGGTGGCCCCATTCAGTGAGACGGTGGTCAACCAAATCAGGTGTCTGAATTATGTGTAAACGAATCTTTGACCATCAAAAAAAAAAAGTCTTCAGCTGAAACACTCTTGAAGCGAGCTTGCAGGGTCCCTGGACTGCCCTGGGAACCCCGCACTGAAAGCTGTGGCTAGAGAATGCTGGCCCACCCCCGAGACCCTGGGACCCCCTTCTACAGGTTCCCCCCTGCAGGGCTGGTGAGCCCCACCTCTGCCCCCTGCATTTGCTCACCTTCTTTGAGGTGCCGCCCCGCACTGAATGCTTGGGGATAGTGATTTAAAGACACAGAAGAACTTGACAGTGAGCACTGGGCACGTGTATCTGAGGCCTGTCGTCCCCAGGAGTCGGGCCTCCCCACTTGCTCTCCTCTGCTGCTGGGGTGGCGCTGGCTCCACCTGCCGGCAGGTCCAGCAGAGATGACAGGGTGCTGTGTGTGGGCGTGGAGACTTGGAAGCAGCCTCCAAGACCGGCTTCCACAGAAAGGCAGGCGCCCTGGAGGTGACGGGGTTCTGTCAGTTTGTAGGCACTGCTCTGCATTAGCTCCCCTGGGGACTGCATGGTCCTGCCCTGATTGCTTTGCTAAGTGCTCTGTAGGTCTTCTCTCTGGAAGAGGGAGTTAGCCAGGATGCCCCCTTGGCTCTGAGCTTGGCCGGTTATTTCCTCGCGAGGGTGGCACTGATCTCATCCTGGTGGCCTGGACCTCTCTGAAGCGGCTGCCAGAAAAGCATTGCTCCTACAGAGAGGGACAAAGGGCTGGGGTTTAAAACTGGAGACTGTGGCTGCAGACTGGTGGAAGCAAGGGGCCCCTGCGTTGTGCTGCACTTCTATGAATGAACAGTCTGGTGCAGT
This sequence comes from Solenodon paradoxus, assembly GCA_004363575.1. Classification (NCBI taxonomy): domain Eukaryota; kingdom Metazoa; phylum Chordata; class Mammalia; order Eulipotyphla; family Solenodontidae; genus Solenodon; species Solenodon paradoxus. The sequence goes on from RJWH01001935.1 coordinate 92,410, forward strand.
GGTTCCTAGCTGCTGACACGGGCCAAGGCTTTCACCCGCAAACAGAAAAATACCAACCGTTGCATATGTGTTTCATAAAGCCGTGTGCACTCAGCGTGAAGACCCGTTACTCTGAAATGATGTGTCTTTCTGTGTTTGGGGCATTAAACACGTCTGGCCTTTGATGAATTGATGGTAGCAGTAGATAACCTGTTGGGTTTTTGTGGCGTTAGAAATTGGCAGCCCCTCTCCCTGGGACTGAGTGGGGAGGTGCAGTGAGTCACTGGGAAATGCATTCACTCTAGAACCACGGCTGCAGGCCATCTGCTGTGTCACCTGGTGGACCTAGACCAGGGGATCAGGAGGAAGGTGGCTGCCCCTCCCCCGCGCAGGGGGCAGAGGGCCTGCCCTGAAGGGCAGAGGAGGGAGCAGCTGAAATGGTTCCTGTCTGGAGCCCTGAATCTTGGCACAATTGCCCTTTAATGAGCAGACGCCCAGCTGCTGTGACTTTGGGGGATTCTGTGGAGGTCCAGGGTAGCAGAGCTAGGGTCGCCGTAGAGCCACGGCTCCGAAGGGCATCTTCCTGGCATCACCCAGAGAGCTGCGTGAAGCCCTGCTGGCGGGGGCGCGCCATGCTGGTCACATCGGGATGTCTGGAGTGGGAGCAGATGCCAGCTAGCCACACAGTCCCAGCGTCCAGGTGCACAGAGAGGGCTGGGGCTCTGCCTGAGCTGACTGGGCCCAGGTGAGAGCAGGACAGTCGTGTGTGCCCGCCCGCGGAGACTGTCAGCGTTACTGGCTGTCTGGTGTGGGGTCTTGCTCTGCTGGTTCCAACAGAAAGAACTGTGGCCATTTTCAGGAAGAGAGCGCCCAGCAGGCCCTGTAACTCGTAGAAGCGGTGACCCAGGTCGCCCCGAGGCATCTGGCCTTGATGCCCCTCTTGATGTCTCTGCACAAGTTCAGGTGACTGGATGGACCCGTAGGACTGTGGACAGGCCACCAGAGACAGTGCCAGCACGCGCGCGCTTGGCCCGTGGAGACGCTTGTAGTTAACTGAGGCCGCTGGGCCCCACACTCCAACTGTGCTGCGTCCCCCAGCCGCTTCCCAGCCTGCCTGAGACCTGTCGCCCCCCTCCTGGTCCCCACGGGTGCCTCCCCGCCCTGAGAGATGCCTCCGTCCCGTGCTGTCCCCTCGAGACTTCCCTCCCCCGCACCTATCGCCGCCCGCCATCTGGCCCTCTCCCCCCGACTTCCCGGGCCATTCAGAGGCTTGGCCTGTGTCCCTCATCGGCCTGTGTCCCCTGCCCGCCATTTTCGACGACTGGGCCTTTTCCCTCTCCATCCGCTGCCTCACCCACCTCGGGGCTCCACCACCGGGCCTGGCTTCTCTCCTGACCCGCCGTGCCCGTTAGCCCTCTGCCCAGCCTTTCCAGGGACCCATTCCTCAAGGGGACGGCCTCTCCTCAAGGCCCGTCCCTCCGGTGTCACGTCCTCCTGCCACCCTGGACAGCCTGTCTGCCTTACACCTGTCTCCTCAACAGCGTCACCGAATCGCTCTGACTCTTCTGCAGCCCTTCATTGTCCTTCGACACCTTGTCATCCTGAAATGTAGTCACCAACCCGACTCAGTAGCGCATCTTTCAAGGGGCGCTGTGGTCCGACGTGCTCCCCAGGTAGCTTCCCAGACCCGCCTCCCTGGGCGAACCTGGGGGCCTGGCCGCCCCTGGGGGGGCCCCGCCTTGCCCCATCAGACCCTGCTCAGATGCTTCAGGCCTGTAAGGTTTGTCCTCACACGTACAGGAGGTACTTTTCTCCTCTGGGCTCCTGATACTCTTTGTCCTTGTCCTTACATAGAACTTGGGTTTGTCGCCATCCACTCCTGTCATTCTTCGTTTGCTTTCCCCAGTTACGGGATTGTAAGCTCTTAGAGGCAGACAGCAACCGTCTCCCAAGACGCCGCTGATCTGCTGGGGGCACCCCCGCCTCCCACCCCCTGTGCTGGCAGCTTCCAGCACTTACTCGTTTGCAGGGTGATGTTCTGTTATGGGTAGAGTTTTCATTCCTTTTCTTATAGCAAAAGAATTGGCTGGGGTTTGGTAAGACCAATATTTCCATTCAGTGAAGGAAAACCGGAGTCTTCTGAAGAAATGATTTGAGAAAGGTCTTCTCTAACTGGGAATTTACCCTAGAAAAACCGGGAATGATCAGAATGAGAGTTTGTAGGTGACACCATGCTGGCTAAGAGCGCGTTCTTGGGTTGATCTTTGAACTCCCTCTCCTGATTTTCAGGGGCGATGGTTGTGCCTGCTTCATGGGGCTGTGGGTCAAGCGAATGAGTCGGGCTCTGCAGTATTGGCACGATGACTTTTCAGTGGGTGGTAGCTTGTGGCTGATCGCGAAGCGTGCACCCTCTCACTGGGGCGGCGGGTATAGGTAACGTGAGCAGAAGTCCATCTAAGCCTTGACTTGGAAATCTGACGTGTAGCCCGCTTCGGAGGATATTCCAGTTGCCCAGAAACCACACGCGGAGCGCCCACCCCGGAGGGTCGGGTGGACTCTGAGGCTCAGGCTGAATAAGGCTGGGCCATCTTCCTGAGGGACGGATGACTGAGGGAGAAGTAGTAACAAGTTGGAGAAAAGAAAGAAAAGGGAAAACCTTGGGGGGAGGTTTTGCTTTGATGACCTTAAGGTGCCTTTCCAAGACAGTGAGCAGAAAGTATCTTGGTGCTACGGTGCCACTGGGGCGTTCCGCCCACAGGGACTGGCCGGTGAGGTGTCTGTCGCCTGTCACACACTGTTGACCCTTGACCCTGGCTGCCCCAGTTCAGGCTCTTGCAGGACACCTGGGGTGACCAGCACTGAGCATGTTCTCGATGTTGGTCCCTCAGAGGGAGCAAGAGAACCATCTTCTTCTCCCCAGGAGTCGTGGGGAGGCACTGACTCACTCACAGAAATGAAAGTCCGGCCAAGTCCAGTTTTCATATTCAGATGAATTTGCCTACTCCTTTATCTAAGTGAGAAAGAGTATCAGAGGCCCTACTTCCTTGGGATTGGTGGGGAGAGGATTTAGACAAAAGCTGGAGGAAGGAACAAGTCTCGCAGAAAGTTTGCAAATTGATTTATGTAGCTTGGACTGAAATGACTCCCCTTTTCTTTCCACAGGGCAAAGTGGAAGTAGAGGCTGGGAAAGAAGGGATGAAGTTTGAAGCCAGTGCTTTTTCATACTATGGTGTGACGGCCCTTACAGCATCCCCAGGTGAGTGTCCTGCTCGGCCTCTGAGCGCAGAGCCGTGTTTGAGGATGAGCTCTTGCGCTGTCCCCGTCCTCTGCCTGACAGTAGCTCTGCTGACCCCACGAACTTTTTAGTGGAACAAATCACGCTTCCTCCCCTCACCCCGCACCATCGTCAGCATGTGCATCTGCGATTTTCACAGTGGATCATCACTTCTGTAAACCAGTACCCAGATCAGGACAGAACATCCCGTCACCCAGACCCTCCCCACACATGCTCTGTCCTTTCTCTAAGTCACCTCTGTCTTGACTTTGAAGCATAGACTACTTTTGCCCATTTTTGAACTGTATGTAAGTGGAACTTCTTTAGATGTATTTTTCCGAATCTGGCTCCTCTCGGGGTTATCCTGGTCGCAGTCATCTGCGTGGTGTGGCCTTAGCTGACTTCTCGTTGCTCCCCGTGAGTGGACAGCGGTGCAGGCGTCCCCCGTGCTGCTGAGCCGGCTGCCCATTTCAGGCCACCGTGCGTTGTGTGGCTGTGTCTGGTGAACGTGTGTGCATTTCTCTCGCGTCTATGCTGGGGTAACATCGCAGGCTCTCTGGGGGCGGTGTCCTCAGCTTTAGAAGCTGCCTGACTTTCCCTCTGAGGCTGCAGCAACTGACACACCTCCCTGTTCGCTCTTCCGAGGGTTGACTTCTGAGGGTCACAAACGTGCACTTTCCTGAGCATGAATGACGTTACTATTTGCTGCCAGCAGCCAGCTCTCCTGAACGAGAGGGGCCAGTCCATTGTGGGGGGCGTTGACTGAGTTCTCCGAGCAAGATTCCAGATGCCAGCAAGCACTCTGGGCTGGAAGAAATGTGGGCCCAGGTCCCCCCGCCTTCGCGGGAGCAGGGCCAGTGGGTAAGCACAGGTGCTGGAGCACCACCTTGTGGCCAAAGTGCCAATGACAAGCTGTGCCCTGAAACGTCTCTTACATAGCTCAAGCCTGAAAAAATGCCCGGCCCCAAAGAGAATGCCCTCATTTCTAAAACTAGTCTTGAAGGAGAGGGCACAGCACTTGACAGGCCTTTGTGACATTGGTCCTCACCTGCTGCATTAACACCGCTGACCCTGGCCCCACGGATGTCGCAGCAAGAAAGCCGGAAATGTCAAGAATGCTGTCAGATTCCTGACCCTCCGCAGCCCCAGCCTCCCTGCTCGTTTTCTGCTTGTCCTGGTGCCCGTCTTGAGTCACGTGGGCCAGTGACTCCGCTGTCAACTGCTCGCTCACATCCAGTGTGAACAGGCCTGTCTAACTTCACGTAATTAGGAGACATCTGTTGTAAAGCTGAAGTAACCTTCTGTCTTTCACAACCAGTGAGGAGACAGGCAGGTTCTTCACTAGGCCTCAGAAGACCTGGGTTCCGACTTCTGTCACATGCAGGTTTGCAGGACTTTGAGAAAGACCCTGGGTTTCATAGCTAAAAGGACATAATGAGATTACCTTGCGAGACTGTTAGAAGAGCAGAACGATCCGAAAGTGTTTGCCAGCAGCAGAGGACAAGGGGGAAGCTGAGCCAGCTCCCAGGTACTAAGGCCGTGACTGCCGTTGGGCGCAGGTTAGGGGACAGACCTCCAGGTGACTGAAAAGAAAACTAGGGGAGTAAGTTGTATATGTTAACTGATGGCTGGGTATTGAAATCTAAATGCATTGCAGTACAGATTTGAGGAAGGAAAAGCCCGTTTACACAGGACCGAAGGGCAGGCCTTCGCGCAGAAAGCAGAGGGGCTTTGCCAGGAAGGAAGGACTCCTCGGGGCCTCTTTCTGCTTGCGAAGCCCAGTCTTTCACTTGGCTTTGGGGACTGTGTACATTAGCAGAGATGCGATTGGCGTAGTCCCCTCCACACAGCGTTTCTGTTGGTTCGGTGTCCAAGGCAAGTGCTGCAGCCATTAGTTCTGCCGCTGTGGCCTGAGAATAAGCTCTTACCCAGCGACGTCGACGGGGCTTTTCGTCAGGTGACGCCGCAGCTCCCTGTCCGAGTGAGCCATGCCGAGGATGGCTTCAGTCTGCCTTCCCAGGAGCCCTGTGTGGGACAGTCTGTGTTTGCTTTTCTCTGTCTTGAAACTCATCCCAAAGCAGTTGAAAGCATCAGGTCAGATTTAATAGTCAGACTCAGAATGCCAGTGGTTTGAATGATGAACGGCCTGCCGCCGTGGGGAAGCTGAGGGGAATGTGTTGGGGCTGTCCCTTCTCTTACCCGCTCCTTTGTATGGCTCTTTGTGATTCGAGTCTCCAGAAGAGCACGTCTTGCGCTGTCAACCCCACTGGGGTTAGTGGCTCGGGAGACTTCTGGGTGAGGAAGGAGGCATGTGAGCAGGATTCCTCCTCTTCCTGGGAGGCAGCGCGTGTCCTTTCTGTCGCGGTTACGTAGGACGCTCCAGGCTTCTCCATTTCTGGAACTGAATGCTGATGTTGCTAGAACAGGTGCCCGTTCCTGTCCCCTGACCCCGAGTCTTCTTTCCTCCCTTTGATACGGTCTCACCCTGTTTCTCTCCATTTTTTCAGCTCCTCTGTCCCTGTCTCGTACCTTTGTTGTCAGCAGAACAGAGTTGTTAGCTGCAGGTTCTCCAGGTAATTCTGCATGTTTCCTTTCTACAACTCCCCCTGCCCCGGGCCCAGGCCTGCCCTCCAGGCTCAGCTGTAGACCGCACCTTCCTGCGACTGAAGTCAGCGCAGGAGGTGCGAGCCCTCAGGTCTGGAAGGGGCTTGGGAGCCCAGACGGGAACCTTGGAACGTGAACAGCTGTGAAACGGGAAGGGAGACGCTTCTGTCAGTGTCCCCGGCCTCTCCCAGTGCACCACTTACCTTGGACTTTCAGGGCAGCAAAAAGCGGGGGGCGACTTTTGGCCCTTTCTCTGACCTTAACAAAGTCATGTATGTGGGACGCGGACTTTCAGAGGCCCCAGGATGCTTCTACATTTGGCCTCAAGCCTGCAAGACTATGAACTTTTCTTGGTAAGCAAGAAAAGAACTCCCTGCAGAGGCCCCCGTATTCCTCTTTCTTTGGCCCTTCTCCCTGAACCCATGTGGATGGTTACCTGTGTTTCTGCCCTCCCTGGGGGCGCGGGGGTGCTTCTCTGTCCCCCTTCTTGCTTTGCAGTCAGTTGTGTGCATTCCTCACAAGCTGTGCGCCTGCCCCAAGGAGAGCGTGGTGCCTGCAGACATGTCCGGCTGCTAAAAATAAAGGCAGCAGTTTAATCTTTCTTTAATTAAAATTGCTGAACTTTTCTACTTGGTAGTACAACTTTCTGTATTTATTTTGTTCCATACAGCTTATATTTTTAAATCTGATGAAATTTGTTATAATCCAGTTTTAGCAGAGCTCTCAAATGCTAATATTTGGTAAAGGCAGCTATCCCATCTTAGAGAAGATAATGTCCCTTCAAATCTTTGCTCTTAAAAAGCTTAGCGGTAGGATATTATTTATAGAGCCGTTTGAATCAAGCTGCTTGCAGAATACTCATGTACATATACACACGTGTGCGTATATACGCACACACACGCACATAAAGATGTTTATCTGGCGTGCCCTGGTGGAGCAGCAGTTAGGTCAGTCACCTCCAAAGCACAGCCACAAATCCTCACTGGGTTGGAGTCCCATCCCCGGGGGGAAGCAACCAGTGTGAACAACTCAATAAAAATAAGATAAAGATGCTTCTTCCTCCTCTCCCTGCCTGCTTGCTTATTTGCCTTCATTTCTGCCTGCACCTGTCTGTAAAAAAAATTATCTCCATTTTATTTGCTTGCATCTACTCCCTATGTAAAATGTCACAGATGAAGAAATAGAATGACTTTGGATGAAGCTTATGGAAACGTTTTTTGTATTTTACTTTTTCCATAGAACTTAAAGACTTCTTAGCTTTGCCCACTCCATCTGAGTCCACTAAGAGAAAAGCGCATTTTGTGGTCCAGTCCTGCAGGGATACTGCATTACAGTAATATCATATAATAAATGGGGGTTGAACTAAACCAGTGATTTCCAGCCTATTCTATAAGGTGCCTTGTGGTTCCATGGGAGAAGGTAGGGAATTTTTAATTTATCTTTCTAATTCACTAGCAAAAGGAAAGATTTAAGTGGGATGAATAAAGTAAGCTGAGACAAAAACAAACAAAACAGAAAACAATTCTAAGAAAAATGGACTTTAAAAAGATGATTGTCCTAAAACTTTGGCACAGAATTTTAGCAACCAAACATGACCTGGACTGGGAGACGGCCACAGACCAGCTTTGCTCTCTGCGGCGGCAACGCTCATACATCACTGCTTTCGGATGAGAGGCTGATAGTGTGCGTAGCTGCTCTTGGAGAATGGGGTCTGCCTCTCCAGACTGGGGCCGAGAGAGAACCCATCTCACAAAACAGACAACAGTGAGCTAAGAAGCAACTGTGGGTCTAGATACCTCGGGAGACCAGAGAAAATGACCTGTGCTCCTCTTTGGGAGAAAGTAAGAGTCTCCCACAAATGCCATGCAGGCCCGAGACCACCCACTGCACCAGCTCTGATCAGTAAGGAAAGTCTCCTCTTTCTGTTGCGTTTTTATCATTTAAAACTTGAATACGCAGAAGGAAACACCCTTTCAGAGGTATCTGTGACAGTGATGAGGGGGTTTGGGGCAAAGCCCAGGGACACAGCAGGATCTCTTGTCTCAAAGAACCAGCTATCTATTGGGTGACGTCAGGAGGGTGGAAAGGCTGGCCTGTGAGGGCAGGTGCCTGGTGGAGAGGTCTGGGATGAGCTAACTGGGAAGAAGATCCTGTTAACAAGCTCACATACTGGTCCTTTTTGGATGGCAGAAGCTGAGCTAAGCACGATACCTTGTCTCACTTTGAAGCCTCCTCGGGCCTTAGTGTGGATACTGCTGATGTAGGTCTTTTTTTATCTGAGGTTGCTTCACAAAGCTGGGTCGTCTGTTTGAAGTTCCACTCTGCTATATTGAAAGCATCTGACAAATTATTCATTTGCCTTGTTCTTTTAGAAGATAAGTGGAAACGCCAAGAGGTTTAATCTAAACCAACAATAGAAAAGTGCTTGATGACATGAAAAATGTCGGGGAAGCTACGACATGAACATTTCAGAGGAACTGAACTCATCATCTGAGTTTCCCCTGTTTCGTTCCGGGTGTCCTGTTTTCACAGGGACATTTACTGGGTGGTCAGGACGAGTTCAGGGAGGGGTGACAAAGCACATGAGTGAGAACAGCTGGAGTGTTTAGCCTGGAGAAGAAGAGGGTTAAGGAGAACACAGTATCTCGAAACTTCTCGGGGTTTTCTTAAGTAACAGAGGAGTGGAAGCTACTTTAAGCTTCCCTAGAGCAGAGGTGACACTCACTTGGAGCGCAGGGGTAGGCTTCCCGCAGGGGTAGACTTTCCGGGGCCAGCCGAGGGCTGGGTCCTCCGTGGGGACGTCTGTCCGAGAGCGCAAAGAGGAGCCGCTCCATCCCCGGAGAATCAGTCTCCAGCCCTGGGACTTTCTGCGATTCTGGGTCTGTAGCTGGTTAATATCTGTGCAACAGATTTGATTATAAAAGCAAAAATGGAAGAAGCCTGGTCCCCCAGGTGGGTTTATCTTTAGACAAGTTTGTATTAGAAGCAGCAGTGAACTTCCTTTTAAGATGAAACCCCAAAGCAGAGACTCACCTGAATTTCCTTCGACTTTGTTTTCATGACAGGATGTGGTCCGCCTCACTGACAGGCTCCTGAAAGGCTGGTGTCTGGTGTTCATGAGTCCAGAGACACGCCCAGCCTGCCTGACGGGGGTTTCCTGGGGTCACAGGCAAAGCAGGTTGGCGGGGGTCAGGGTGTGCGCAGACGGCACCACTTTGATGCTTTTAAAATACCCACGGATTTGTGAACATTCTCGAGTCCTTCCTTGGCTTTCGCTTCTGGCAAAATAGGGACGTGCTGCCGAGAGCCCCTGCCTTGTGTCAAGTCGCTTGTGTGGTGGCCTCGCCGCCCCTCGGCGTGATGGCGCCCAGGCTTTTGCGCAGCCTCCGTCTGGGCTGCCCAGGCCGACCGTCCGCGCCCGTCCGCGCCCGTCCGCGCGGCCGGGGCCTGGCAGCCTTGGCGGAGGGGGCACAGCGGGGCGCGCCAGCTGACGGAGCTGCGCTCGGAGTTCCCGCTGAAGCCAGGAGCTGCGTCTTTGTCCTGGGGCGCACACTTAAAAGGCTGTTGGGTGTCCGCCTCCTCCTGCAGGTGAAAACAAGTCCCCGCCTCGGCCCTGCGGCCTGAATCACTCAGACTCTCTGAGTCGCAGCGACCGGGCGGACGCCGTGACGCCCGCGCTCGGGAGCAGCAACCACCAGCTGAGCTCCGCCTTCCTGCAAGTCTACGTCCCTGACTACTCGGTGCGCGCCCTCTCCGACCTTCAGTTCGTTAAGGTAAGAGGACGCGCCATCTGTCCGGCTCCGCCGACGCCCGCCGACGCCCGCCGTTAGGCCACGTTGCCCGCCCTCGGCGCCCGCAGGGCCAGGCCGGGACACAGGCTGGGACAAGCTTGTGTCTCGGGAGCTGTCGAAGTTGCTGCCAAATCCGAGGTGGCCTTTTCAGGAACGGAAAGCTGGCGTCGTGCGGAAGCTGCCAGTCCCCACCCGCCCTGGGAGCGCTTCGCTCACCTTGCGCCCTGGGGACCGTGCTTTTTTCCTCGTGGAAGCGAGGGCGGCCTTTGGAAAACAAGCTGACTTGAGCTGATGGAAGCCTGTCTCCGTTTTCTAGCCTCTGAAATTCTGAGACAAAATGTAGAAATGGCTTCTATCAGTGAATACTGACTTGTTTGCCAAAGTCAGCTTGAACTTGGAAAAGCGCCGCGATTGTGCTCAAGGTGTTTCTCCTGGAGACACCGACCTCTGCCCGGGGGTCCCTGGGGCGTTGCTCGTGTGCGGGACGCTGAGACCAGAGAACCTGACCACACTGTTAACCTGTTTGTTTTCTGTGCCATCTCCCGGCCCCAGATCTCAAGACAGCAATACCAAAATGCCCTGATGGCGTCCCGGATGGACAAAACGCCTCAGTCTTCGGACAGTGAAAACACTAAAATCGAATTGACTCTCACGGAGCTGCACGACGGGTTGCCGGACGAGACGGCCAACCTGCTCAGTGAACAGAACTGCGTGACCCACGGCAAGGCCAACCATAGCCTGCTCGGCGAGGGCGCCATCTAGGGCCGCCCGCCGCCGCCGCCGCCGGCCACTGCCTGCCGCCGCCTGCGAGGGCGAGTCCCTTAATGTGTGCTCGCTCGCTCGCGTGCCAGGCTGCGTCCTGCGACTTCCTGAGACCAAAGACTTGTCCCCTTCCTGGAGGTGGCGGAGGTCGGCGAGG
>RJWH01001935.1:103076-291202 GCA_004363575.1 Solenodon paradoxus
TTTTGATGTGTCTTTTGCAGAGTTTTAAGTTGTTCTGTCTGAACTCTGCTGTGACCCCATGATGTCACCCTCATAGGATGGACCTGCCGTGCCAGGCGGTGGCCTTCCGCTGTGCCCCAGTGGGTGTCGCTGTGGAACTTGAAGGATGAATGAAGGAAAAACTGTAGAGACCGGCCAAGTCTGTCACCGTGGGTGGCGTGTGCACTGGGCCTGCAGCTCCGCCCCAGCTTGGCGGTGTCTGACGACGGTCATGTTTAACTGTGCCCCTTGCCCTCAGAAAGGTTTAGCTGCTTGGAAATGTGATTTTGCTCCCACTAAGGAATTTTTATCACCAAAATGAATGTTAATGAATTTTGAACCCATGTTTATCATTGACAAGAGGCAAGGCGGCTTGGCTTCCTCCTGACATTCCCACAGCCTGGGGTCCTCCGCCAGGTGTCCCTCCCTGCCCAGCACCCAGCCTCCAGGCGCCGGCTCCCTGTCTCTGCTCTTGTTAACCCAAGATGCTGCTACACAGATGCCAAATGGAAATCTTCCACGGGGCTTTCGAGTAAACCCGTGGTGTGGAGTCCCAGCTCTCCCTGTCCCCACTGGGACGTATGCTGTGCTCAGAAAAGGAGTCGGCCCTTCCAGCTGTGCCCTGGGCGCCATGCTGAGAGGCACTTCCAGACCTGTGTTTAATGGAAGGAACTCTGGGGACTGCCAGGCTCTGCCCCTCCTTCCAGGGACTCACCTGCTCCCCTTCCCGTCTATCCCTGGGCCCATGGGGCCCAGTGGTGGCTGTGTCCCCCACCTGAGGGCCTCCATGCCTCCCGCCGCAAATGGGTCCCCACCAGAGAGGTGGCCTGTACAGCCAGGGTCACACTGGCCCCTAACAGGGATTCCGAAACCAAATGTGTGTTGTGGCCATTTCATGTGTGTCTCCGTCTTATTTTAATACCAAATTCATCATGTGTAGAGAAGCTAATGTTGGGGTGTTGAGTGACGGAATTCTCAACTGTCTCGTCTGTGTCAAGTGTCGGCCCAAGAGATAGACGCGTTTCGGGGGCAACACTGGCACCGGAGGTGAGTTCCTGCTGAGCGTAGTTTCCATACAGAATTGTCGGTCCACGCAGCAGGCAGCCACTAGCCTCGAAGATAGCATTTCCTCCGCGGGCCTCACTCAACAGAAGGACTCCCTGGGCTAAGGACAGTTGTCTTCTCCCTCCTGCAGGTAGGACGTGCACAGCAGGCTCTCGGGGCGGGAGCTGTGGTTGGGGAGAACCCCAAGCCAGCGGGGCTAGCTCCCGCCTGGCCGCTCTGCGCAGCGTTCCCTCTGGGTGTCAGACCTGGAGTGTCTTCCTCAGAAGGCGCCAGGCCCCTTCACGAGAAGTCCTGTCCTCACTGGAAGGAGGGCCATAGGGGTGCCAGTCTTAGAAGCCCCTTTTATAAGCAGCCGTCTGAGTAAGTGTCGTGGTGTCTTCCAGTTGGGCACACCAGCGTCACACGGAACGGAGACTCTCCTCTCTGTTCAGATAACGTAGTGGAGCCTGGGCCCTGCAGGCTCTGGGAGCGGGCCTCTCCCGCAACAACCAGGCCGCACGCTTGGTCGGGACAGCGCTGGTCTTCCTGAGGCTGGAGGAGCCAGGCCTGCCGGGCTGTGGTTTCCTGCCTTCAGGCTCTTGCCTTCTTGGCCGCCTGCTTGTCCGCACACAGCCCACCTCGAGTGCCTCACCACTCACAGGAGCCTCTGGGCTCAGTGAAGTGTCTGGTCTGTCGGAGCCCCTGTCCTTTCCTAAAGTCCTAAGAATCCTGGTGTGAAGAGAGGGTTCCAGCCTCTGCCTCTGACCTCACGGAGAAAGCGTTAACTTCTCAGTCGGTCCGTCTGTCCGCCCGCTCAGTCTGGTGGCTTTTTAAAGTCATCTTTGCAGTGGGGCACCCAGAGGATGAAATGTTAGTTTCTGTTTTCTGTAAACCACTCTATCGTTGATTGTTAATGCTATTTTATAGCAACAGGGAATCCAAGATAATTCCTGTCTGGTCCCTGCAGTAAGGAGGACCAACATTTGGCTACAGTCACATCTGCTTTGGGGAGAGCTCGAGACCTTTCAGACACACGACATCTCGATTCCCCTGCCCAGGCCTCTCTCCCTTTGGAAGCTGACTCAGGCTGCGCAGGGCAGATGCTGGCTCCCCGCTCTCCTGGGCAGCAGGAGACTTCGGGGTGAAGAGCTGTGCCATTCGCCGTGCAGGAGTTGGGGAGAGAAGGCCCCCGAGAAAGGTCAGAGCTCGCTGTCCCGTGGCCAGTCCTGAGCATCACCTGTGGCTCCGTTCCTAGAGCGGCTGCCTTTTTAAGTGCAGAGGTGGCGCAGGAGAGGATGCAGGTCCCGTATCTGACGAGTCCTTGTCAGACCCGGGGCCTGACTCTCTGGCACCCTAAAGTTTCCACTGGAACCAGATGCCCGTTGACATGCTTGATTTTTAAAATGGTGGGCTTCTTACACTACTGAGGAGAGGCATTCGCCTGATTCTGTTCCATATTCATGAGGGAAAGTCCCAAACCAAATTTAAACTCTTAGGAAAACAGAACCTTGAAGTTTGTGCATGGATACTGGGGTGCTAATCAACTAGCCTAAGCCTTGATTCTTACATAGCTTGAAAGTAAAAGGGCGCCCCATTTAACCCCTTTTTTCTTCCTTCCTCACCTTGTATCCTGAAGAGCTCAGTGCCCATGTTGACACAGTTGGCTTCCCAAACTGAAGAGAGTAGGCCCCTCTTGCCATTTTCTAATGTTATTTCAAAGGACTGTTGTGCAGCCCGAGTGCAGAACGTCACACTAATACGGAACATTAACTGTGAACACATTTACCTGTGACATCCCAGTACTGTAGGACTGATGGGCCAGCTTTTCAAAGTCTAGGGAAATAGTGGTATGGGCACAAGTAGAATTGTACTTTTCCCCAAGGAAACGAAGCAGCAGGAACTTGGGCAAAGCAGGGACCATGAAGCTCTGCCTCAGATTCTCTCCTCGGGTGGAGGAGCAGACCCGAGGTGGCCCTGGCTGACTGAGCCTGTGTCCCGGCTTGTCACAGATAGAAGCAAAACGCCTCGCTGTCCTCTTCTGAAATCCACCTGGCATCTTGGGCACCTTTGCCTTTCCTGGGTCAGGAGACCATGATTCCTTGTTTCCCAGGGGTGATCCCTGACAGTGGACTCCCCTGGATGGCACAGGAAGGGGCTCATCTTGGGCCCCAGGAAGTCGGGCCTGGTCACTCCGCATGTGCTTTGGGGCGTGGGAACACCCCGCTCAGCTGGCAGCTCAGATATGTTCCTGCAGAGGATTGAGAACTGCAGACTGAGCTAAAGTTCAAGACGGGGGACTTCTGAGGCACCAGTGCGCTTTCTGACTGAGGAAGTGAGGTGGGCTGTCCTGGGTCAGGGATGGGGAGTGGTCCTCTCCTGGTATACCGGGAGACCACAACTCGGGGTTACGGTTGAGTGTGAGAGTGGTTTGGGGATTCAGAAACTTTTCTGATTTAAATTTATGAGCAATCTACTCAGCGGACATTTATACCTCAGGGCCATTTGCAATTCCTTCACTTCCTTTGTATTCAAGTAGGCTGATGGAGAAATGAGCCTGGAGAATTCTGACATGGGGCTCATTTGCCTCCACAGGAGGGTGAGTGGTCCCCCTATGCCAGGACTGCTGAGATGACCATCCCTGAGTGGCCCGTCCTCCTCTAACCTTGCAGGCATTTTTCCTGCGGTCAATACTTGGCTCTCCTTATGCCTCCTCCTGCCCTGTCTGAAGATTCCAGAGTCCCTGACCAGCCCTCAGGCTAGGAGGAGGAGATGGTGGTTTAGAGCTGCTCCGGCTGGCTCGGGCCGGGGACATTTTTGCTTCTGAGAACTTTGTGATTGGTTCAGTCCGTTTCCTCACATAAACTCTAGAGCCACTGGCATCTTCTCACTAGAACTGTTTTAAACATCTTCCGCTAGGAAACACCAGGCTGTATTTGAAGCAACATGGAAACAGGTTCTAGTGGCAGGAGAGTAAACTTCCAGGAGTTTGTATGTCCAGGGGTCCAACATATACTACGAGACAAACTTGAGTGAGTACAGTTTTCGAGTTTTAATACTCACGGAGACCATGAACAGATTGGAAGATGGCTGGGGGTAATGCCTCACTTGGAAGGTTATCTTCTGGCATTTTCCCACGTATGACCAACATACATTCACTCAAAGTGATTCTTCTGGGACCAGATTCCTCTTGTCACCCTGGGAAGAACTGTCAAATAGACCTGGTGGGGTAGGGGGCACGTGCTTTCTGCTGGAGACCCAGGCCTCTGGGTATAAACAGCTGGTCTGGGCTTCAGAGCAGAGAGGGAAGTGGGGGAGAAAAAGATCTCAGGGCTATCCCCAGAGAGCCCCAGTCTGGCTTCTGACTCACTGCTCCCCACGTCTGCAGTGTACTGTGAAGGTGGAGTGTATCTGTCCATTGACTTGCTTCTGGAGTCCTTTAAATCTCACAAGTGTATATGCTTTATTTTATATTATTTATTGTGTACATATGCCTCTACTGTTAGTATGTCGTCTGTGACTAAAGATGAGATCCGTCTGGAGCCCTCATCCATGAAGCCTAGGGTTCTGTTGTCCCTGAAAGTGGCGAGGGAGTGATTCCACCTGTTTCAAACAGGGCGCCGCTCTTCGCCGCCAGCCCTCACACCCCGCCCTTTTCACTGGGGCTGCCGCTCTTCCTGATGATCAGTTTAGGTCGAGGTGGAGACAGGCCTCCTGCCTTGTGGCAGGGCCTCTCAGGTACCTCTGAGAAACACTTACGAGGTGGTTTTCTGGTGGTTGGGTCTGCTCGCTGAGGCAGTGCAGCATGGCTGAGACCAGAGCCTCCTTCCTCATTCCCGCGCCAGGTCACCCGCCTGGCCCTACAGGAGCGATGGCCTCTTATTTCCACTTCGGTTTGCAGAACCCATCATCCAGAAGCTGCCCATTTGGCTTCTAATATGCCTTTTCTTGGCTTGAGGCCCAATGTTAACACTCCCTTTGTCCTCAATAAGTCCCTGCTTTGTCTTATTTTCATCCTTTCGCCTTTCCTCACTGTATCATAGTGTACAGTTCATGCTTTTTAGCAGTGACATTTCCTAAACACAGTATTCAGAGCTGTGTAAATAAACCTAAATAAGCACAAATGACTTGTATAGGGTTCATGAGCTTATTGTCACAATGAATGCATTTTATAATTCAAATGATGTTGTAGATTTACAGTCTCTCCTATTTATTTTGTACCAATTTATTTGTAAATTTTGATTGTTTTAAAAGGTTTTTGTTTATTTCTATTATTCTATTTAGATAAATGATTTTCTGTTCACCCTTCTAGCGGATGTGTGTTCCCTCTCTCCCCTTCCATTCAGCCAGCACCGCCTGGGGCCTCCTGTCCAGCCGCAGGCCTTGCCACGGGCAGCTGGGAGGGCGGATGGCATGGCAACACCGCAGGTGTTCACTGCGGACAGGTACCAGCTTCCCGTGAGAAGAGAAGTGCTACAGCCGCGCTGCCCCGGGAGCCACGGCCAATGGGGCATTCTCCTTTTCCAGGGTCGGTCTGTCCCCGTCAGTCCGTTTTAGATCAGGACACTGAGGGCGCCCACTCAGATTGTGCCAGGCATTGGCTGCTGTCACTCAAAACACAGGTCCACTGGGCAAATGTCTGAGCTGTCTTTTCTCAACAGGACCAAAGGGCTCTTCCGAGCTCTCAGTTGGCTCCTGAAGATGAAAGTGGCTTTGCAGGCCCTCCCCTCCTCTGCAAAATCTAGGAGAAAGGTTGGAGCCGGCACAGATGGTGCCCTTTCCAGTTACCACCACCAGGCGTGACCAGCGGGTAAGACATTCAGAGGTGCTTCAGGATTCAGTGGGCACATTTATCAGGTGTATGCAGCTCATACTCTCTCCCATCATCACTGCTTCTGAGTCTTCTAACCCTTCTTACACGGGTGCATGTGGAACCAGGCCCCGAAGACCTGCCAGTCAATGTCCAGGGCCCCTCTGACCCGATATTCCTAGGCCTTTCTTGTTGGAATCGTTTTCTCTACTTAGCGCACCATCCTCTTTGGAATGTAAAAGACTAACAATTGAGCCCTCTTGCTGTCCCTCCTTTTCCCACTGTATTAACAGTACTAATAACTTCTGACGACAGGAAACACTGCCGTGACGCGCTACTGCCAAAGGCCTCTGAGCGGCCTGCTCCCACCTCCCCAGTCGCCCCGGTTCTCCAAAGCGGAGCGAGGTGTGCGCGCATCTCTGATGCCACACTTTCCTGGGAGCTAGTCCGCTGTCCTTCAAAGCGGAGTACAGAGCACCAGGAGTGACACTACCACGTCCATTCTCAGCAACCGCTTTCTTAGTTTATTCACTCCGTCTGCACGTGTCCCGGCACAAATCAGGAATCCCAGGCAGTGTCTCCCGCTGGAGAGGAGAGACTTGCTAGTGTCCCCTCTCCATCCACGGGGCGCACACATCTCGGCTCACTTCTGGGCTTGTTTCTGAGGTTTCACAGAACATGTGTCCCCAGTGTCTCTTCTCGGGTTAGCACTTCAGGGGTATCAGGATCACAGGGTCTTGTCGAGAAGGGAACTGACAGACAAACCGACCACCTTTTCACGGCCTAGACACTGATTTCTGAGCTTTCTCTTGAAAGTAACTGAATAGAGGATGACTCCTTATTAAAGTAAAAAATGGCTGATAAGCCCTTTTGCTTTCATTGTATGATTGTTTCATCATTTTCCCTCCAGGGTCTCATAACCGCGTTTTGAGTTTCACAAAGTCCCAAAACAAAGGACTGCACAGAGGGCCCCCTCTGTGACATTCTGGTGGCGTGTCGTCTCCCCAGGTGGGTAACGATAAGGTCTAAGGCCACCAGGGAGAATCTGCTGCCAGAATTGTCACGTGCACGTCCAGCCTGGGATTCGGTGAAGTGCTAACCAGCAGGCTGACCTGGGCACACGCTGCAGGCTGAGCCAGCTCCCCTCCCAGCGCTGCGGTATCACGACTTGAGGCCGGGCCTGAAAGTCATTACTTGCCTCAAAGTCCTCACAAGTTAAAATGACCTCTGGGGAGAACTGTCTTAAAAAAAAAAAAAAAAAAAAAAATACTGGACATTCAATGAACACGTTTTAATTGGGGAACCGTCTCCTCTAAGCATCCGAGGAACCCGCAGGTTTGGGTGCGCGGCGGCTCATCCTTGGGCGCCAGCGTGTGGTGAGGCTGCGGGCTACCCCTGCCGCCGCACCGGCTCCCCGCTCAGCAGAGCAAAAGCACGTGGGGACGTGTTTGTACCTGATTTGGTTCATGAAGCAGGCTATTAATTTAGATTCTCCTAATAGAAGGGAATAATTGGCCCAGGCCAAAATCGGGTCATTTTTGTTTAAAATTTGAAAATAGAGAATAGATTAGATTTTGCAGTAACTAGTCAGCAAGTTTGAGTTGAAATGTCCGTGTTCAATATGAAAGCTCTACAGAGGCGCTACTGTATTTTGTTTCTTTTTTTGAATCACATACCTTTGTTCCTGAACAAGGCTCTAGCCATGGGATGAAGACACTGTATCTGAAGGCAGGGAAAATGGTTGGGATCGCCAGGTTGAAGAGACAAGATGCCTTGTTCATTCTGTAAATGCGTGTTATCTTTGTCGCTGAGTTGCTCTTTGCTATTTCTACCTAGTGGAAAGCGTGAAAGGCCGCGTCACTGCCAACACATGTCCGCACAGGACGGTCTGGTCACTGGACGTCACCTGGCTCCAATCCCGGCTGCTGTGCGCTCACGCCCTCCCTGCCCTGGCAGTCACCGTTTTTCTTCTCTCTTCAAGGCTGCTTGGGTAGCTGCACCATAGAGATTTCATTCTTGGGGCCTCCCCAAACTGGGTGCTGTTTGACACTGTTCCATTTGAGAAACAACTTTCAGATCTATGCCCTGATCACCAAGAAAGAATGTCATGAGAAACCTAAGTATTGAGACAAAACCAAGTGAGTCCTAGTTACATTTTTCCCCACCCTCAAAGAAAGGTTAGCTAGTTTCCATAACATGGAACAAACCAGGCTCCTGCCCTAATGCAGACTTAAATATGCAGTTGTTTGTCTCAGGCTATTTGTGGTGAATAAGACAGTATTTTTAAATGCTCTGGCAGTCTTGGAAAAATTGCTGGGCTTCAAAGTTGTTGACAAAATGTTTCTTAAATAAATCTGATTCAGAAATAGCTAAACATGGACAAAGTACTTTTAAATCTGACATGTAACTGCACGTGATTTTTAAAAGTAGTTTCTTAAAAACAATACTAACATGGCTGAAGGATCTGTAGCTCTAAGTTGTTCTACTTCTATATAAGCCACTTCTCCTGAAAGCACTTCAGAAAGAGTAGCTGGAAAGGGAGCGCTTCCCTCCTCCTAGGTCTCAGCAGGGCTGTGTATATGACAGGAGAAAATCTAAGGTTTATAAAGAACACTAAACTTTCTTGGCTCTAAACAGCTTTGCTGAAATGTCTACGGAGTGGTAACCGGCTACCAAGACAGAGGGGCACGTGGAGGAAAGTCTCTTGTGGAGGGGACCCAGGGTCAGCTATGTTCCGACCAGCTGCTGGGGTCCCCACAGCCAGTACATGCCCTGAGGCTGGGCGTTCAGTCGAGCACCCAAGAAGAGGCGCCTGGTGCTTTACAAAAACCCTGAAAAATCAATGTTTTCCAGATACCCAGGAAAGAAATTCTGAGATGGGGGAATCTGTCAGTGTAAAAGGCCTCAACTTTTTTTCAAAAGAAAGCAAGCAGACATTTTCATTTCTCGGCAACAGAGAAACAAATTCATTAAGTTTCAACGAGCTCAGTAACAGGTGCTGGGAGGGCCTGCCATGGACTGCTTGCCCCCAGCACACACAGAAATGACACATGGCTCTGGGTCTCAGACTGCTTACGGAATCAATCTTAGTTCTTCAAAAATGTGGTGATGGTCCAGAAGAAAAGATGTGACCAGTAGTGGAATCCTTACTTACTGCCATCGTGTGCTTGTTTCTCAATCTTTGGACCCACTGCCAGGGAGACATCTGGCTAAAAAGAAACTTGTACACAGATAATCTTAATGGATAACATAATAGGAAAAGTGTGACAAATGAAAAGCAAAGAGATCATGCTGGTTCCTTGCCCTAAAAGAAATATGTAAATGTGCTACTAAAATGAGTTAGCTCTGTAGTTTTAATGTCACTTTGATCAAACTGGGCACCAACTCCCCCTTTGAAGAGAGTAATTAACAGCTAGGGTGACCACAAACACATTCTTTGAAACTAGAACAGGAAGAGCATCTAATTGCTATATGCAGTAGCATGTATTCCCCCCAGACACCAGTTTCTTATATGACTTCCATAAAGCTGTATCTAGAAAGTGAAAAGGTAATATGGCCTTGGTTAAATTACTGATCTGTGATCTCTACCTGTGATTCTTTTTAAAAGCAGAAACAAAAGCCTGACCTCACAGTCCTGTACTAAAACTTTACAAGAAAAAAATTTAGGAACCTATTTAATGATATAAATTTGATTAATCATGCTCAACTACATTTCCTTTAGGAGAAAAGAATGTCAAAATGATGTTACTAAACCAAACCTGCTGAAGACCAGCTGCACTACAGGAAGGGATCCAAGTCGGTGTTAGAAATGTTATATATACTTTATTGATTTCTAGAGCGACTCCTTTCCCCCCATGCTGACTAATTTAATGGAGGAAGTACATGAGGTTTGAGTCTAAACCAGTTAAGAACGTAACAACTTGTGAGGCAGTTATAATACCCTAAGTACATGGTAATGACCCATTTTTGCTCAAAACAAGAAGTGACTGAGAATTCTGAAGTGATTTATTCACATTGATTGTGCCCTCTGCTTTCGGTAAGGCTCTGGCTTACAGGTCTTCTCCTCTCATGCTTGATTCTGAAATACAGCAACAGACTTTTGAGGAAAAGGCTAGAATTGGGTAGCATGAGTCACACTAAAGAATGATTGGTTGCGCTATAATATTGGAGGAGGTTTTTTTTTTTTTGGGGGGGGTGCGGAGAGGCTTGTTCTTTTGTCCTTTTTTCAGCTAAGAAAAGGACTGTTTTGAATAACAAGCATTTTTACTATAAAAAGAGAAATGGATGATGACTTTTTTCTAAAACTGAAACCCCCACATCTATTCCAGATCAGCCTAAAAAGCAGCGACACTTATGTAAAAGCCACTAGCAGAGAGCAGTCTGACCGTCACTGAGCACACATAACTTGTGAAAGGGACCTCATCTCCACACAGCACTGTATTTGATAATGGAAACAATGTATTTATCCACCGATACACAATCTGCTGAAAACAAAAGCTGGAGAGAGAGCACAATGTCTAACATGACCGCATTCCTGGATTACTGCGTCCCATCATCACCCTCGCGCTCCTCAGACCCTTCCCCGCCGAATGCACCCAAACACAGCATGACACAGGTGATGAAACGAGACGAGGAAAGTGCCACAAGCCACAATGGAGTCATCCGCATGCAGTCAGCCTGACTTTGACCCTCTCTTCCGGTGCAGACTCCATTATAATTGAGTCATCTGCAGAGTGCTGACACATGAAACTAAAATGAGCATTTCCCTATGATAAAAAATATTTTAAAGTCTTCAGAAACTTTCCAGATGCACCTCTGATGGAATGCCCCCCACCCCTAACTAGAACCCACACAGGGACATCCTTTGCGCCTGTGAGTCCTGCCAGAACTTGTTTAATGGGTGCTCAGTTTTGATTTTCCTCCTTATTCTTCTTCCTCTTCCTCCTCGTCGTCATCTTCATCATGGCAGTGTGTAATTTCCTGGGGGGCCAGTGGAAAGAGGTTGGGGGGTTTAATCTCACTAATTGACCGTGTCAACTGGTGCCGCTTATAATCGGTATCTTTGAAATCCACTGAGGTGCGGTTCCGGGTGGCCAGTGGGGACTCCATCTCGTTGATATCCACGTGCGTGTGCTCCACCGTAGATTCATGAGGCATCTAAACAAAGTCACAGTTCAGAAAGCAGGCAGAGCAACAGAGCTGTTTCCCAAGTCTTAACTGCTTCTCCCTCGGTCTGGTGGCCAAGCAGAGGTGTGCTTACAGCGCACTGGGGCCAAGGCATCTTAAAGCTGCCTATTTCTCTTCTTCCTCCCCCAACCGTGCCCAGATGGTCTACTACAGCCTGAATTTGGATGCAATGGGAAAGAGGAGGTTTATTTCACAACAAAACACAGATCAGTATCTGAACACAGGAATATAAAACCCCGTTTCTCTCAACTGAGTGCAAACGAGGAAAACATTTGCCATTTGAACACAACTTTTAAAAGAGGGCATCTCGGAGAGTAAAGTTAAACTCTAACATCTTTCTTACTTTCCCAAAGACCCTATTTTGTGCACCCACGTAACCTGCCCCGGGGCTCCGCGTGTCACGAAGACAGGAACTAAACTGCGCCTGCCACAGAACCCGTCGCAGTGCTCGGCACCTAGAGCGAATAGTCGCCGAAGGCTGATTGACTCACCAAGACGTGGGCAGCTCTGAAGAGGTAGCTGAACGGGTAATAGAGCAGATTGATGAAAGACGCAGCATACAGATCCGCGTAGCGCATCACCTGGCTGGCAAAAAGCGTCTGCCGGGAGCCGCTGCGGAACAGGCTCCCCATCATCCCATAGCACATGTCCATGTCGTGAGTCACTTTCTGAAACAAAGCACGAGACGCAGTCTCACTAGTGTGCAGACACTCACCGAGCGCTGCAAAGAGGTCAGAAACGCAGAGGTGCCTTTAACGCATTCTCCGCGCTTGCGCAGATGGCGTTCGGCTACCTTAATCCGTCTCTGGATGGAGCTGATGTCCGGGCGCTCGTTGCTGCTGCTGTCAAGGTGCCTGGAGACGAAGAAACGCCAGTGAAAGTCTAGTCTGGACAGCTGTCTCTGCTGCCGCAGGTGACCCTCAGAGAGGCAGATGGCTTTTAAGGAAGAAAACTTACTTGTAGAGTTCAGCCAAGAAAATGTCCAAGCTCTGAAGCTCTTCGAAAAGTGCTAGTTCAGGTTTGGAAGGAAAAGGAAAAGGTCATCAATAAAAGCATTCAGGTTTAACTGCTGAGACTAAACTAAAGGGCGGCAGACACAACTGAAGAGCAGATGCCATAGCGAGGTGTACAGAATGTCATTCTCCCTTTTCGGGAGCCCGCTGACGCCTGCTTGGCTTCTGGCAGCAGAGGAACTCCTGAGCCACTGCCGACAAGGTGCCAGGTCAGTAAGGTATTAACAGTCCCATTTTCAGGTGAAAGAATGAGAATTAGGTGGCCTGTCACTTGTCCAGAGTCACAGGTCTAGGAAACAGCCAAATCAATTGGATTTCTAAAACTCTGTAAGTAGAAAGTTGAAAATGTGGATGCAAAGCAAACGGAAAACCTCTTAGAAGTATAAACAGGAACCATGACCAGCTTTGTGTGTTCCAACCTGGGTTCCCCAAAGAAAAGCAAGCCCTAATGTGTCCACTGAAAATAAGACATTTTCTTTATCTACTATCTTTGGGAGAACTGATCGTCAGTGAAATAATTTTCCATGCGCTGTAGTTCAGATGCAGACCCCCCTCTAGAGGTGCAGGCTGGAAGGCAGGAAGAGGCACTTCATTTTTATTTAGCTGTTCACACTGGATGTTCCCCCAGCCCCAGGTCTTGAACCCGAGACCTTGGGCTGTATGTGGGACTGCTCCCAGGTGTGCTAGACTGCTGTGCCTTCTTTACACATGACCTCCGTTAAGTGTCAATAGCTCGCTGAGGTAGGCAGTCTCGTTTTCACATTTAAGGAAGCTAATGCACAGGGCGTGCAGAAACCAAGTGGTAAAGGCAGGCGTTCACTGGGTTGGGTGATGCTCGCTAGGGCTGGTTGGAGAAACTTGTGTGTCAAACACCTTTAAATAACACTAATTCAGTGGACACGGTGGAGCTCCATTCAGAGAATGCAGCTTCGTCTCATTTTCGACTTCAGAGAGGAACAGACTGAAAATACCAGAAGAGCATTAACATTCGGGGCCATCAGCGCCCCAGAATCACAGATAGCGCTGATAGCAGACACCAGAATGAGTTAGTGTGGCTGGAGAAAAACGGACTGCAGAGGCCACTTGAATTCAGTCTAGTTGCTACTAGAATTTAACTCAGGACAGCGACACTACACTTAACCCTGAAGAGATTCAAAAAGGCAGAAAAAGTTCATGTCCTCAAATCCTATAGTTGTGTGAACTGTCTGGCTATCGAGGAAGGAGGTTATCCGGATCTCAGGGCCCACCTCTGACCCTCTGCATACAAAGTAACCGTTCCTCAAAGAAGACATTTTATAAAATAAGACGGCTCTTACAACTCTTGTCAGTCCAGACATGCAGCTCCTGTGCAAGCTCAGGAATCACCAAGAATGTTCGCCACCCTTGCCGCTTCTTTGATTTTAAAATGTCCCCAAAAATATGATCTCCAATATATAAAATGTCCTTGCCCTTGGCTCCCAATAGATCACAGATTGTATCAGATGAACCTGGAACAATGGAAATGAACAGTTGAAGTTGATTAAGAAGCAGCATTCCAAGTAACCATTAAGTACTACGCAGGCGAGTTTTATAATTTGTGAAGAACACACAAGCAAAAGAGTAATTAAACCTTTCTTAAAGACAAAAATCCACATCTTTTCATCGCCTTTGTGCTGACCAGAGCTTTTGATTGCTGAATCTAAGAGCAACAAAAAGATGTGTCCTCTTTAATCTTCAAAAGTACCACCACAACTTTTCATTACAAATCTGCCATCCATTTCTAGCTCAACAAAATGTGCATCTGTGTCCACAGGGGCTCCTCAAGAAAACCCTTGAGAACTACCCCACACGACTCTAGGACACTGAGAAAAAGCCTCAAATAGATGAAAGAATGGAGAAAAACAGACGCTTTCAGTGAAAATCAGATTCATTAGGACATTCTAACAACTTCTCAAATCCGTTCTCCCTGACTCTCACTGCATTAGTAGGTGACATCTTTAGAATACTTTTGTATAAAGAACACATGTGGCATTATGCCAGGAAGACACAGCTTTCACAGTGAGGTCTAAGTAAAGACTTAAAGTGACTCACCTCCTGAGTAGACAATGCCGTGCTGCAGGGGCCCGGTGTAGGTACCAATTTTCAGCTTGCCAGTTTTCTGTGTGAAGAAATTACATACTTTATCATCCGATCACAAACTCCAACCTCAAATGCTACATGGGTAGGCAGTCAAATGAACAGTTTTTGAACTGTAGTCTTTTGAACTGTTCAATCATCTCTATTAAGATCAAAATTCTCAATTTTAAAAGAGATATGGTTAAGAAGGTAAACACTCATTTCCGCAGGGAGAGCAGGAGTGGGGAAAGGAGACCAGCAGGGCATGTGCTGCCAGGGAGATCATCCTCTCACTTACAGTGTCCACCTGGCGCAGCACTGTGCCTTCCCCAAAAAAGAGTGGTTTGCGTGCATCCACCAAGATCAGGTCAAAGTAGGACTGCCACGGGCGGTGGGCGCTCCCAGGCTAGCGATAGAAGAAGCAAAAGCTGAAACATCACTCCTTACCTTCAGGCACTAACATTTCACCTCACTCAGCTGCAAGAAATGTAGAAATACTAACTATAACCCGAAGACCCTCCCCCACTATTTTGTTAAAACTATGTTGTTGACATATATTTGAAGAATAGAGAACCTATACATATAAGATTATTTTAATGTGTAGAATAAGTTACCACAATAAAAATATATATACTAAAATATATATGTGTGTGTGTCTTATAGGCCACATCCTTTTGGAAGCAGGCAAGGTAAAAATATAAAATCAATGACTAATCTGTATTTTAAATCAACTAATTATCTCACAGCAACTTAATATATGAAAGTAAGTGCTCACACTCAGAAAATGGGTTAAAAGAGGCACAAAAAGGCTAAGGAAAGATGCAAATCAGTATTCAAAAGACAGGCAGATGAAGTATACAAATTTTTAAAAATCTAAGATGGAACTATTAGGAAATTTTACTGGTGATGTTCTCAAATGATGGCTCTAGGTAAACACTGGTCTTTGGCCCTCTACTGCAGGCTAACCACAGCACTAATGAAGTTATGCCCATCACACATTATTTCCAAGCAGAAGTGGAAACGAGGCATTAACCTTTTAAGACCAAGCTGAAGAAAGCACCATATGCTGTGCTTTTGGGCGATCTCGAAACAGGATTTACGGACATGGTAACTGAAAGAAGCCTAAGACCAGAACCACATGAGTATATGACCAACCTGCAATGAGTATTCCTTAAATATGAGTGTGAACAATACTGCAGAAATGAAGACTTCTCTGCCAAATATCAAGGTTAACTATTCTTTTGCACAAAACTCAGCAATAATTAATAGAATATAGAGCTGTTAGGAATATGCACTTTTTTTTTCTATTTCTTTCAATCAGGAATCTTCCTTAATGTGAAAATTCCTTCCATACAAATGTAACAAAATTCCTTGCCATACAAACATAATCCTGCATAAAATTTCCTGGGCATAAAGTTCTTTTGATCCCATCCCACTAAGTATCACATGGTTATCTTATTTCTGTACATTAAGTATCCAAGTTGAGAGTGCCTTTAAGCCCTACTAAGCTGAGTTACTTCTACGGTTAATAAAGATTTCTGGCCAATTCCCTGTAATTCCAGGATGATTAAATGTATTCATTATTATTAAAGCAATGATCTATTAAAATTACACATAGTACCTTGGGGCCATGTGGGAAATCAAACAGGTAAGTCATAATTTTCTGGAAAAAAAAAAATCCAAGATAAGGTGTATATACTTACTACTTCTGCAAAAGACATATAATATTAAAATACACATACACACACACACACTTTTCTCAGTATAGGATTCACCATACTCCTGTCTGCTCCAGTCTATGAAACCACGGCAGTGGAGGCCAGACTGCAGTGCTTCAGGATAAAAACAAGTTTCTGACATTCTCAGAGCACACAGGCTTCTTCTAGATTTTTTGGCGCAGATTCATCCACACATCCCTTTACTTAGGATATGAGGTATATGGAGGTAAGGACATGGAGAAAACTAATGATTCACGTTATACCATGGCCGCCTTATTAGTGTTCCTGACCAACCAAGTCAGCGAACCCCTGGCTTTGTAAGACTGCTGACTACAAATCTCTGAATCTCTGGATCAAGATTTTATATAAAGAGGATGGGAGAACACTGAGTGCCTGCTAGTACTAAACCTTTAATTATCTTTGCAAAAGTAAGTGAGGTTTACGAGTTCAATCAGCTTTTCTGTATGATTTAATCACGGTAAAAAATTTTAAAGCAGTAACTCTTGAACGCTAAGAGTCAAAACATCTTTGCAGTGAAACCACCTTGCACCAGCTGGGACTCCCGGGCTCCCACCAGCTGGGAGGGCATGCACAAGGGCACTGAAGTAGAGTGCAATACCAAGTTCTGACTCAAGTTGAGATAAATGCTACACCAAAGAGACAAAGAAGCCATTTTCATCTGCACGAATGCTTCAAATATCCCCCAAATTAAAACTATCGAGTAGTCAACTGCAATCAGAGAAAGTTGTCAAAAAATATTCAGAAAAATCTGAGAACCACTTTGGTGTAGCCTTCATCCTGTGCTTTTGTTTTCACTCTGAAACAGCAAAATAAAAAGGCAAAAAGCTACCCTCACTGAATAAACTACTATCCTCCCCATTCTCTTCACAGCTCTTTAGATCAAAATAACTCCCCTTTATAGTAAACAAGTATGAGCACTTACATCTGTATATTTATAGTCACTGTTGGTGGCAAGAAATACTTTTCCTACTTCCTTCATCCGGCTCAGAAGCAAGGGCAGTTTTCCCTGAAATGTAACATAATGAGCAAAACACTAAAACAGAAATAAATACATTTTCACTTATGCAGTATAGTAGTCAAATACTGGTTTTTGTTCGCTGAAATAGCAATAGGTTGGTTGGTTCCAGAATTATGTATTCAAAAGACCACACTATCACTATGCATGAATTATTAAGTATGCAGATTTATACAGTAAATGCTAAATGCTCATTAACAGTATCTTTTTTGGATAGAGGAAGGAAAGGAGAGAACGAAGAAGCATCTTTGTTTTTTCACCGCAGCCCCAGGGTGCGAACCCAGGTCCTTGGCTTCTCATGGCCCACACAGCAGAGCATCAGCTGCCCCGCTTCATGTGAATATGCTACAGACCACAGTGCAATGACCAAAACTGCAAAATCAACAATGCAACACTTAACTAAATATTTTTAATTGTATTAGATTTTTCACTAATATCTATTAAAGGTATTTTAGAGTTTTTTCACCTTCCCTGTTGACAGGTTAAAGAAAATCTCAGTAACAGCTACACATGAACTTTTTTGAAATGGTCTAGAGCTGTAGCTATGATTTGGGTTAGCTTTAGGAGTGACTCTTGGCCTTTACTAACTGTATGAATGTTGACAATTCTAGTCCTCAGTTTCTTCACCTATAAAGTAGAAGTGACAACACCTAACTCGAAGTTCTATAAAAGATTAAACAGTACAATACATGTTATCACTTAGTACAATGATATGCACATGGTAACCACTCTACACAGCTATTTTATAATTAGACCTAAAAAGACAAAGGAAATACTGGGTCTTCTTGTCTGTCAACTAAAAGAAAACAACTATACTAAGATTCCTGCTCAGCACATCCTGGTGGAATGGCGGTTAAGCCAGCAGCCTCTGGAGGGCTCAATCCACATACATCCGAAGGACACGGGTTCAAGTTCTAGGGTCAGTGGGAATAAACAAGATGAACAGCTAAATAAAAATAAATATGCTTCTTCCTCCTCTCTTGTTGCGTACCTGCCTCCTTGCCCTTCATTCCTCCCTGCACTTCTACTTTAAAAAAATAAAGACCCATGGCTCAAACTCTTAGTAATTTGATTATATCTCACGCATATCATGCCAAGACAAAGAAATCTCTTTGTTTGTCCATTTCTTTTATAAATAGGCTTGTTGTTAATATCTCCATAGGTAAAATAAGCTATCATGTGGATCTACTTTCCCCTTTATTACTTACATCTTTGACTACATACTTCTCAAGATTTTCAACTGTCTTTTCCTTAAGGGAGCCCTAGGGAAAGAAAAAAAGAGGAAATTAGAAAAGAACAAAATCAATTTTAATGAGAAAAATGATCTCTATCATCGACCCAAATGGATTTAAGTATTTACCAAAATGGGAAAACTAGAGGTGGTCGGAATAAAGTAGCAGCTAAGCTCTGCTACCACTCTTGCCTCCAAAATGTGTTCAAAATATGTAACTTTTTATTTTAAAATAAAATAAAAAGATGCTTCATATTATATTCAGTATAATCTAGAGTAAATATAAAAATAATGTCAATGTTATTTGTCAAGGGGGGGGTAACCTGGGAGTGAAACTGAAAAGCCAAGCACTATCACGGAGGGAAGATGAGCATTCCTTCCGAAAGCAGGACAGCCAGTCAAGAACAAAAGTGTTCTAGAATCTATTACCAGGGGGCAAGTTCATCTCATTTTTCAACAGACAGAAAAAAACTGCTCCGTTTGCACCTGGAAGGTTCACATCAGACCGGGAAGCACAGCGCAGGAGGCAGCCGGAGAGGGAGCAGGCGAAGCGGCAGCCCCCATACCTTGTAGTGCACCCAGTCGACAGCATCTCGGACGTCCTGGAACATGCTCCGGTAAGACATGAAGAGGTCCCCATCTTTAAATCCTGTTTCACAGCTACAGAGAGATGAACGGGCATGAATCCAAGAGGGCAAATAAAATGAAAATATAAAGACGTGCCCAGGGGACCCAAAGGTTCCATTAGCATATGGATAAAGGCTGTGACTAATTATAGAGTAGTTGCTCCCTAACAAATATCCATTTGATCACCAGAGATGGCTGTAGTGTTCAATGGAAAATCATAATTGTGAACAAGTAAAAAGTGACAGAAGAACATACTTAATGGAAACTAAAAGGCCAGTTCCAAAAATAGCAGATTCTTTTTACTCATTACTTTTTAAAAAACAGGTCCCTGTTAAAGAAATATGTAAAACGGACAACTGATAATTTAGCTTCTCTCCACCCCGACTTTCCTGATACTGTCTCTAGGTATAAAGGTATTCCCTAGTTTCTGTTTGACTAAGTGAGACTTCGTGTTCCACCAGATTTAGCGTGTTGAAGGAGATGAGGCCTAAGGAGGATAAGAAGTCAGCAAACTCTGGCACATATGGCTGAACTTTCAGCAGTGGTTATACAATTCCCCCTGAAAAGGAGAGAGGATGACCTGCTCAAGACTTAAGCCAACTTTTACCTCAGGGTGGGTTGGGGGGTACATTATTTATTCCTCAATCAAATCTCGCTGGGCCTGGGAATGAAACGAAATTACCATCCCTGAATGGCTCCTAGGTAGCTGCTGTGAAATGAGTTGGGGGGTTTTAGTGTAATTCTGCTTGGACAGATAATCATCACACAAACCTCCCACTCAGTTGTCACAATTAGCACCTCTGCTGGCCGTCTTCATTCCCAGGAGAAGCCAATCAGAAGTGGTCCCTTCCACACAGGGCTGCAGCACACTGGCAAGGAGAGGGGCCGTGTGGGAGGTGAGAGCCTGCATGGAGCTGCTGGCGCTGTCCCATCTCTCAGGCTGGCAATGTGGCATCTCTCACTAGCACTAAATTCACTTCAGAAAAGCAGAAAAGACCTACAATGGCCAGTTCTCTAAAACCCTGCACATTAATTTAAAAAATCAATTGAAAAAAATAAATTATTGTATATACATACCTGGTGTATCTGGAACAATTAGTAAAAAAATCTACAAGGCAGGCCAACAGGTAGGTCTCTGAAAAATGAAGAACGGGTATTCATAAGATATAAATGAGATAATTCAAACTTATTGCATTATCTCCCTTGAGCAAAGATAAATGACCATGGAAAGAAGGGAAAGCATCAGTATACAGAAGCACAGAATGAGTCTACCTGGTAGGTTGAACAGTGTGTTCAGAATGTAAAATCTTTCAGTGTCATCTCGTTGGATAAATTTATTTGGATACTGCTCTCTAGTTTCTGGTCTGAAAGAAAAAAATTGTTATTAATTAACAGTCAAAAATTATTATAGTGACTATAAGAAATACTCCTAACTCAAAAATTTATTCAGATATACTGGTGGCTATGTGAAAGGCAGTTCCAAATATTACATGTGGGTAACTCTGAAGATGAGTAAGCTCAGGTTCCAGTCCTTAAAGTGTTCTCAGTCTGGTAAGGAAAGTGAGTCACCGTCACAGACAATTACAACAAAGTAAAAAAAAAAAAAAAAAAAAGGTACAAATTGCCACAAGAAAACTGAGGGAAGGGGTCATTTCAACTTAAGGGAGAGAGGGAAGTGAACATAGAGTGAGGAGATGAGAATCTAGGAAGGACTCAGGAATTTGTAGCATGTGAGCTAGTCCTTAGTCTACGCAGACCTTAGAAACTTGTCCAATTTGATCAGAAAAAGGGGAGCAGAGAAAAATACATCTAGAAAAATGAATTTAAAACGAGATCACCTTACACCTGTCAGACTGGCTATTATCCAAAAGTCTGGAAACAACAAATGTCGGGGAGGATGTGGAGAAAAAGAAACACTTACTTCTACATTGTTGTGGGGAGTGCAAATTGCTGCAACCCCTATGGAGAACAGTATGGAGATTCCTCAAAAAACTGAAGATGGAAATGATCCCGCCATCCTGCTTCTGATGTTTACCCAAAAGATACAAAAACACTAATTCCCAGAGATTTATGCACCCCCATGTTTATTTCAGCCCTATTCACAATGGCTAAGAACTGGAAATTACCTAAGTGCCCAACGTCAGATGACTGGATTAAGATGTGGTGCAAATACACAATGGAATACTACACAGTCCTTAGAAGAGATGAAACCCTGTCATTTGAATCAACATGGATGGATCTAGAGGGGATGATGTTTAGTGATACAGGTCAAAAGAAGAAAGACAGATACCAGATGACCTCACTCTTAGGTGGAATACGAACAGACAAAACAAAGGAACAGATGAAACAAAACCAACCCTTGGACTCATGCAATAGAACTGAGGTGACCAAGAAGGAATGGGACCAGGGGAGCAAGTAGAGGTGGGGCCCACTGGACAGTGGTGAAGAGCACTTGGCTATTTGGTGGAGGGCAGAGTGTGTTGACATGTATCTCAGAGGAACAAGGAACCTGCACAAATGAATTTATTTTAATGTGTAGAATAAATTACTACAATATAAACAAAAGAAAAATAAAAAGAAGAAAGTTACTGCAATAAAAATACCAATTAAATCAGGGGCAACGGACTACTGCTGACAGTTTGTAAGATGAGAGCCTAAAACTGTAAGAGCTAAATTATAAAAATAATAAATTAGTAGCAGTTTGCAGAGAAAGAAAATGTGATATGTTGCAAAAAAAGGCTGCAAGTTCTACGTCCCTTAGTAATGGTACTTTGCAGTTCTTCCAACTGAGACGTTCAGTCTCTTTCTCTGTCCTTGAATATAGCCTTGAACTGCAGCAAAAGGGGTCCAAGACTTGGAAAATACTTGCTTACTGGGCCTGTGGAATTCTGGGACACTCTGTGAATGAGCTAGAGGACCTGCTGGAAGGGAAAAGGTTACATGCAGAGAAGATCCAACAACTGTCAGACATGGGAGTGAGGCCAGTCATCAGCTAAGCAACCCCAAAATTGCCCAATTAACTCTCAGGATTTTGAGCTAAATAAAATGGTCATTGTCTCAAGGCACTAAGTTTGAAGCAATTTATTATGCAGTAAAAGCTAACTGACGCAGTGCCAAAAGACCAGGGCTCATGAGGTGGTTCTCGCAACTTTGTCCAAGTCAGCAGCGGGTGCTGAAGGAAGCGGAAAGGACCAAGGCAGTCATGAGAGGACAACAAATTTAAGTTAATAATCAGAGTAATGAGTACATTCCTGCTTGGGTCTGTTAACTACAAATGGCATAACTAAGTCTATAGGGAAACAGACTTTTAAGGTCTGAAGTCTTACAGGGATATAATGTGACATTAGCTCTCTTAGTCAGCCTTCTGAAATAAGAATTCCCAATTGAAAATAACTTTGGAGAATATTTCATTTTCTAGTCTTACAAGATTTCCTATAATGAAAAGGTGGAAGGGAACAGTAATGATATGTTTGCCTCATCAAGTAAGATTTATCCCACCATCATGAAAGAGTAATTCCTTTACATAAGGATAGTTAACAAAGAAAACGTACCAATGCAAAGCCACAAGCATAGAAATTGTCAAGCTAGGGTACTGTGATTTTTTTTCAAGAAAAAAAAAATTGAAATGTTCATTAAAAAAAGATACTAAGTTTAATCTGCTGTTTGTAAGGATGGAAAGTTCAAACTAGTAACAAAGTAGAAATAGTCTGACTATTAAAATAAAGTTTATTCTTATTTGTTTTATATAATAATTTAAACACATAATAAACAGAAAAATCTTAGTCAATTACATTGCTGTAGTTTTTAATTTTTTCAAGCACTTTTACATACAAACTGCTTTTGAGCAGCTACCTCAGAATTGTATTAAAGAGGAGGAAATTATAATCTTAGAATTTCAAATAAATTAAAGTCACTACAATTCTTTTGGGGCCAGTTTCAAGATTAGTTTTGTTAGATGCTACATAGTTATAAGACACTTAAAGTGTATTTGCAACTATGTTTATATATCAGTTTTGGGCTCTACATACCTAAACAAAATAACTGCTAAGCTATTCGTGTAAAGGAATTGCTCTTAATAATGAGGAAATAGGAAAGTATATTACATCTAGGGATACAATGTCCTCTTCATATTGTTTGACTGTAAAAACACTAGAGAGAGGGTACTCACCCTCTAATGAAGTTAAATCCATGCGCACAGACCAAGAGGTTTCCATAGGCATCAACTTTCAAAAGATTTCCATATAATGTGTCAAAGACAAGTCCCCTATATAAAATGAAGACATCATTAATATAATGCAAAGTCATATGGGCATTATCTCATTTTATTACACTTTACTGCATTTTGCAGATTCTACATTTCTTACAAATTGAAGCTTTGTCTATCAGCATCATTTTCTCACCAGCATGTGCTCAAGTTGTTTCTGTGCATATTTAATTAAGATGTTTCTTTAGACATAGCATGCTTAGTAGGCTAAAGCATGGGGTGAACATAATTTTCATATGCACTAGGAATCCAAAAAGATTGTAATTGACTTCATTCATTGTATCAGTCTATCCAAGGTGTGCCTAAATCTTATATAGTATTACTCAGTCATCAAGAACCAACTTCATCTTACTCAAGCATTATGGCAACAATTCAAGTATATCCCAAAACAACATAACCTTAGAGGCTAAATGAATAAATGAAATACTAAAAACATCCCAGAGCAACTAAAGAATATTTACTGTGTCTAGGTATATAAGCACAACTATTTTTGGTAAGCAGTCAGAGCTTCATTAAAAAAGATGTAAACTACAATTCCTCTTAATACAGCCGGTTCCACTATAAAACAGTCTTTTATTTTCCTCTGTCAACTGAGCTAGCTTATATTTCCCTCTATTAAATGTTTATAGAGGAAATATGAGGGTATCTCAAACAAATTATCACTTTTTAAAAATCTCAAATGTTTCCTATCAAATCCAGAAATGCAAACTGCCAAGAAGGCTCCTGATAACAAAGTTGAAGAGTATTAGCAAGACATGTAACTGCTCTCCAACCATCAAAGGTAGGAGTGACTGTGATCAAACTGCCCATCAATTTTAGTAATACCTCTTCTTTCCCATATATGGGTCTTCTTTAATAACGATGAGCTGAAGCTCAATTCAAGACCACAAAAAAAGTCCATGGTAATTTCAGAATCAACATCAAACAACAAAGAATCTTTTGGTGAAATATTATTATGGTCAGGGATAAATTTAAATTACTAATTTTGTGGATAGAGGGAGGAGGTCTTAATCAAAAAAGATCTTGAAAAGTTACCTGGTAGGGAATGTAGAATCATACGCAAAGCTGAGCAGTTCCTGGGGATAGCCAATAGAAACTAATCTCTCCACAGTGAGCTCAAAGCCAAGGGATTCATACTCCGGAGACTTGTACACTGCACAGAGAGGACATTTTCATTCAAGAACAGCCAATTAAAATAGAGGACAAATCAGTTAATTTCTACTTTTTCCAATTCCTCCCTCCTCCTAAATCTGCCATTTTCTTCTTTCCTCTCAAACTCCATGCTCTGTAACCACGGAACGCCACTGTTAGGTCTGGAAGCAGGTCACATTATTTCAGGAGCAGCAGCAATAGGATAAAGTATCAGATATTTCACAATAGCTCCTTTGTTCTTAGGAAATTTCCTAAAGCAAACATTTCTCCCCCTTCATCTACTCTTTCATCTCACAACCTAGAAGCAGGGGCGGGGACAGACCCCTAATATGCACGGTTACAACATTAACCACGAGAATACAAGTAAAAGGAAAGCTAGGTAGCAGCGTCTGTACGTGCTGAGGCTTCAGCGACGTGCGTCACTGGTGCAGGATTTCTCCAAAATGCACTTAAACAAACAAACAAACAAAACAGTCTAGTGCAGCCTGGTGGAGCAGCAACTAGGTGACTCTTCTCCAAAGGATGCAGGCCACACACCTGCGTTCAGGGGAACAACCAGTGTGAAAAACTAAACGGAAATAAAAGGAAATGCTTCCTCCTCCTCTCTCTTCCTGCCTATCTGCCTACTGGTCTTCATTCCTGTCTGCACTTTTGCTTAATTTAAAAAGTTTATTTTTGAAATTTCTATTTGGCTTGGTAGTTGCTTTAAACTCTATTCTCCAACAGAATCAGCATAATTCTATTTCTCAGAATTAACATGTTTTCTTAGCCCTAGCAATATTAGTCATCAAAGTTGTTATTGCATCAGTTATGCTGCAAAATCACCATAAAAAACATGTGAGATAATTAGGGAAGTCTAGATGTAAATTTAAGAATTAAACATTGAAAAATAATGACTAATTTTATTAAACATAATAATGGAAGGATGGATACATGCAGTGTGTATAAATATATATAGACACAAAAATACATATATACATATACATATATATTTATCTCCTTAACTGTCAAAGAAGCATACAGAATTTGTTACAGATGAAGTAAAATAGATTTTAGAACATGGTTTTTTTCTTGACTACTTTTTACATATACATATGAAATTTTCGTATAATAAGAAAAGACCTTAGATCTCTGCAGTTCAGCATAAAGAAAATTTTGCTCCTTTAAGTGAGTTTCTTCCAAACGAAGTATTAGGTAAGCATCCTTCCATCAGTCTCTAGGGGTGAGTAAGTTATATAAAAAATAAAGACTTCCTTGTTAAATGCCAAATAATACAAAAAATATCCGTTCTGTTTTTATAGTCTCATAATAATGTAACAACTATTATTAGTATATTTTGTCTATAATTAGCAAAAAGCCTACAGCTCAAACTGATCTTTCATTATAATTACTTTGCCTATTCATGTTACTGCTAGTATTTTAGTAAGTATAACTTTTCCTTTTCAAAAGCAATCTTTTGGAATATTTCTGGAAATACATAAAACAAGCCAGTACAGCTGGATGCTCCCACAGATAGGCACTTTGAGAGAGGAAAAGGAAGAAAACCTTGATGTTCCTTCTATTTCTTTAAAATCTGTAACATATTAATACAGCATTTATCTATTCTTCGTAATAAAAATGATTTTTTTTAAAAGCAAGCTGAGCTTTCCAAATTCCTTGACTAAACATTTACTATATAACAAAAAACAGAAGAGTAAAAATTGTAAATCCTTTAGAAAGGAGTAGCTTGGGTCTTTTCTCATTCGACTATCCAGAGAATCTGTCCTTTCTTTTGTTGTCTGAGGGGTAACAGTAATGAAATGCTAACACTGAGTCCTAGCTCACATTTTTAAAACTGGCTGTAATGTTTCCTCCCTTCAATTACAACTCTATACTCCCTGCTCTCCCCCAAGCCTGAAGCATGGAACTCTGAAAGCTAGATGATGTCCACTACGGTAAAAGAGCTGCAACATTCTCACATACAATAACACGAGCAAGAACTAGTGGGTTATCGCAAAAACAGGAAAACCTGGTGTTCAGTGGCATCGATTAGAATTCTCGAGGACATAAAATAGCATCTCTCACCCCACCCCATACTTCCATCCTAATTCAGAGTACATCTCATTTAACAAAACTTACATAAAACAGAAATTACTTCTTAAGTCTTACAAAGCCCCACTTATTTCAAACAATGTTTAATGAAACTTCCAATGCAGTTAAGTAATTTGAACAATTCACTGATATACATTCTTTATGATTTGGCCCATATAAAAGGTTTTCAATTACTAATTTTTTCAGAAGGATAATTTGCTTGATATGCCTTAAGAATGGGAGGAAAAAAACAAACCAACCTTAATTACGCCCCCCAGGCTCACCCCTAAATCACTGACTTTTGCAAATGAATCTGATTATAAAGAGGAAGTAATCTGTGATTAAAACCTATGTCTACAACACAATTTGCATTAAATATCAATTTATATGAAATTTTTAGTGAAAAAAAAATACAGGAGTATCCTCAAATCCCTATCTGCCAACGCAAACCCTAGAATAACAGAATTTTCCAAGTAATCAACTGAAGTGAGTTTCTAGAAAATTCCACCTACCAAAAAAATACTTTAAATTTCCATTCTCTGACAAAGTTTGGGGTATGGCCCCCACATATGATGCACCTTCTCTACCCACTGAACAAACATCTGCTGAAACCAGAATTTCGGTCTGAGATTCATCCAAAGCTCTTTGCAGTGGGGTACACTACCACTGTTACACATTAATTTCCACATAACACAGGCTATCAGAACTTAAGCTTGGTGTTGAAACACTGTTCTCCCTCCAATTCCTTTCATCTAATCCAAAATAAACTGCTCTAGTCACAGGTGGAACGGATTTAGCAAGGGGAGTCCAAAGTCCCACTTTGACAGCACTATGTCACTAAGTTCTATATTAATCAGTAAGACCTACGAGCTACTGACATTTTCTCATAAGCATCCAGATGATCATTTCAGTAACATGAACTCCCAGGTCATTAAGCATCTGCTAGAGAACTACACCTCACAACCACAGCTGGAGAAGCAGAAACCTAGCTGTACGGTGAAGCTTAAGTTCAGATGTTTTGTTCTACGTGTCCCCAGGGCATAATCATAGTTTGTTCCAATCCGGTGGCCAAAGTGACTATTCCTAAACCCTACAAAGCATCACCATTCTTTTTAAAATATACAAGTAAATAAAAAGCAAAATTCCCTTTTCAATCAACTAAGCCCTTCAAACGTCAGTCTCGTGGAACCATATGCATCATCTCAGACATCAGAGCTCTCCACCTCTCTGCAGCTGCAAAGGTTCGCACTTCATTTCTTTCGCGTAACTGGGGAGTAAGTGATGTAGAGTTTCGAGTTCAATTCTTGCAACCAACTTTCTAAAACAAAGTCAATAACCTTGGAGTCAATGTAACCTCACACATTCATTGTTTATTTCTTCTTTGAGAAAGCCCTCAGGTCTATCCTAATTTACCCATATCCAAAGACAAAAGAATACACTATTTTAAGGGCTGGAAGTCCACAAGAGACCTGGCCAGCAGCAGCACGGAGTGTTCTCTGGTTGCGTAAGGAGGGAGACTATGCAGAGAACAACCAAAGCTTTGAAAGCTGAAGCTTCAGAGAGCACTTTGGAGATATTCTTTACTCCATAATCTGCAAGGAAAAAACAACTCTTCAAAAAATCTAACTGAATAGTATGAGGATGAAGATTGTGGACTCTCTTCAGTAGATGCTAGTCATGCAAGACAGAATCTGTTAGAGGGGACAGTCCCTCGAAATGAGCTGAAGACTTTCTGCAGGGAAATTTGGAATTCTCATGCACCTTTTTTACCTTTGTCACCAACACGTACTATGTAGTAGTTTACAGATTTTAGAAAAAGAAAGGGCAAACCTCCACAGAGGTTCCAGCCTAGCAGGTGCTGCTGCCAAAATGAGAACTCTCACACGAGGCAGACGAGATGCAGCGTGTGTCACTCCAGTCCTGAAGGAGTTACACTTGCACTCCTGTTAAAAACAAAACAAAGCAACAAAACAAAACAAAACAAAAACAAAAACAAAAACTGGTTTTAAAACTGTTGTGACGGGCTGGAATAGAGACACCATTTGGAAATCAGTATTACAGGAGTTCCTGTCCTATTTAGAAGCCTCTGGCTATCACTGAAACTCATCTAACTGGTCACACCTAAGTAAGAATTTTGAAGAGAAACCTACATATTGTGCATTATTTACTTTCCTGGAATATAAGTCAAATCTGACCCTGAAATGTTGTCAAGAGAAAAACGAATATAAATGTATTCTTTATTTACTTTCTCTAGCACATTTCAGGTTTATATGATAGAAACTGACTCCAGAACAATATTTAAAATAGAACTAGTGTGAGTAGCACATTTCAGGTTTAAATGATAGAAACTGACTCCAGAACAATATTTAAAATAGAACTAGTGTGAGTGAAACAGACTAAATCAAAGATATATAAACCAGAACAGCCTCCTCTTGCTTTTCTAAGTACACGTCTAAACTACCTGTACCTACTTTTCTACCCTCCAATACCTAAACTAGTCATCTTGATATAAATAAGAATCAACAGCATATTTCTAAAAATTTAAACAGATATCTAAAATAGAATAAAGGAGAATTTTTAATTTTTGCTCTATAAATGGGTATTTACCCTTGGTAAGCAGTCATTTTTCTACTGTCATAAAGTTTAACTAACTAGTCTAACGAAATAACCGACCTGCAGATACACACCTCCTTTAAAGATAAGCATTATGTTTACCTAAAGGGAGCAATTTTCCCTAGAGACATTTAGGTTTGCTAAAAACACATGATTAAACTCTTCCAGCTACTAGATTTCTTGTGAAGGGTAGATGGTACTAACAGAGCAGAAATAATGAAATATAATATCTAAAAGTCCTAAAACATTCCGACTTAGAGAAACCGCCACCACCAATAATGACAGACAAAAATCCAACCAACAATTTATAGTTATTCATTTTTACGCTATAGACGTGATCAACATCAATGTTCTGTTATAGGTTATGCAGTACTAGTTATATGAGGCTATACTACGAAAGGTAATAGTTTGCATTTTCATTAAGGATATTTTAAATAAAAATTCCCATGTGAACAGATACCGGAGGACTTTGTTCTCTTTTCAAAGCTATTTGAAAACCTTGGTACAACACACACATAGTTCAAATAGGATCTCTAAGTAAAGAGGTCACAAATGATCCAAAAAAGGATACTAAAAATTTCTAAAAACTGTTTCATTTGCTTAAAATACAAAAGCTAGATAGCATGCAATTCTTTTGTGATATAAATAAAACCAATTTCCCAAGTGGTTAGACATGTAAGTAAAACAAGTGGAGTTTAAGAGACTGCCAATGCCAATTCATTGCAAAAGCAAAATTAAATAATAACTAAGATCTGTTTGCTTAAATAATTAAGAGAATTAGAAGAACGATTTTTTTTAAATGAAATTATCTCAGTGCTGGATATTTACCCTAAAGCACAACACTAATTTGCAGAGATCTATGCACCCCCAGTGTCATTTACAATAACCAAGAGCTAGAAACGTAATCAAGTGCCCATGGACAGACGAGTGGATAAAGAAGATGTGCATAACATTTTAAAAACTAAGCAACAGAATACTAAGAGCAATGGAAATCAGGGGTCTGTTACGTCTATTTGCTTGAAAACAAATTGAAAGGAACTTGAAAATGACTTAAAACAAGCACAAACAGCCTTAAAAATGCCAATGCCCCCATTTTGTTTTGTTTTCTATTTTTGCTTTACGGTCAACCCTTAATAACAATAGCAATAGAATATTCTTAGCATTCTTCTAGGCAAACCAAACCAAAGAAACAAAATTCACAAACAGCATAGCATGATGCCTCCATTCTGTGGAAAGGAGTAACTGGTAACCTTAAACACAGCTTTCACTCTTTCCCGAATCCAAAGACCTAATTTCAGGTTGACTTTCAAGATCTTTTTCAGCTTGATTTTTCCAGGAATACACTTATTAGTGACCCATCTGTCTGTGCTGTGTAAACATAAAAAGACTGCTTTCAGATAAAGACCACAAATAAAATCTAGGTTACAGACAGGACCTACATTAGGATATCTTTTTTCTTTCTTTTTTTTAAAAAACAGAGAGGAGGAGGAAGCATTTTTATTCAGTTGTTCAACACTTTGGACCAGGGACTAGAACTCAGGGGTGTGTGGCCTGCACTCCTTGGAGGCGATCCAAGCACTACTCCACCAGGGTGCACCATCTTTTTTTTCTTTGTTAAAGGAAAGGTATAGGCAGGAATGAAGGCGGGTAGGTAGGTAGGCAGGCAGGCAGGAAGAGAGAAGAGGAAGAGGCGCTTTTATTTATTTTATTTAGTAGTTCATCTTGGTTGTTCTCCTAGACCCCAGGTCTTGAACCTGGGTCTTTGGGATGTATGCAGACTATGTCTGGTGGTCTTATTCGTCAGGCCACCAGGGCTCCTAATTTAGGGCATCTTAATAAGAAACCAGGTCTTATTAGTGGGAAAAGTCTTCAAGAAAAGGGAAAAGAAAACTACATATCTATGTAGAGGAAGCCAAAAATGCAAAGGGCAAGTTTCTGATCTATATCCTGTGTAAAAAACATTGTGAAGTAATTTGGGGTAAGAGAAAAATTATAAATAGGCCTGAGGAATTTCAAACAAATACTTTTCATATAAAACACGGTCTACTATTGGTCAGTGGCAAAGTTAATATATAGGACTCAGTATGACAAACTGACTTTCAAATAAACTCATATATGCTTAATAAACTGGAAAATTAATGTAAATAACTTGATGAGGTAAACAGTCTTAACCTACAGTACTACCAAGAAAAGGAACTAAACACCAACACTGGCATTAATTACATAGGTAGATTTCAGGATTAAAACTTATTTAAGGAAAAAAAACTGATTTAGGTTGAAAAAAATAGGAAAAATAAGTTTATGTCAATGGATGCGCTTTTTTGTTTAGGGGTTTTGTTTTATTTTATATAAAATGTCAATCTTACATAGAAATCCTGCAAGTAAACAAATAAAAAATACATGGCTTGCTTTAATTACAGAGAGCTGACAGTGAAGGGTGTGCCCTCTGAAAAACTATCTGGAGTATTAGGCTGGCATTCAGATAACAGGAAGATAACGAGGTTCCCCTCAAAATAGGTTACGTTATTGAACACTATGTGACATTCAAGGGAATAAGCATAAGCAAAATCATAAAGATTAAAAAAATTAATAAGAGGTCATCCATTTCTCTTTCAACAAACTAAAAAAAACCCCAAAAACCCAAGAAATAAAAAGCGACTCTCCCAACTCTTAACTTCATTCCATCAAAGGTCTATATAGTTTACTTTTGGAGAATTAGAAATTTAGAACTATTATAT
Organism: Solenodon paradoxus; assembly: GCA_004363575.1. NCBI lineage: Eukaryota > Metazoa > Chordata > Mammalia > Eulipotyphla > Solenodontidae > Solenodon > Solenodon paradoxus. The sequence continues at coordinate 134,689 of RJWH01001935.1, forward strand.
ATACAGCTTAACACTGAATGCACAGATGTATTCTTGCCTCAACTATACACTTCTTTATTTTGTTAATGATCGATCAAAGTTTTAAATGACTAGTCATCACTAATTCTATCAACTCAAATATCTGACATGAATAAAACATTCTCAAAAGGCCAAGAGTGGCATGTCTTGGTGGAATAGTGGTTAGGTCTGCTGCCTCCAGCCTAGCAAGCCCACATATAGCCCAAGGACCCAAGTTCATGTCATAGGGCCAGGAAAACAACCAAAATGTACAACCAAAATAAAAATAAATAAAATGTTTCTTCCTCCTCTCTCTTCCTTCCTACTTCAGTTCACCTTCATTCCTACCTGCACTTTTATTTTAAAAATAAAAATAAAAAAACCACAAGGATTAATCAAAGCAACATTTCTTATCTATCACTATAAATAGTTTTTAAAAAGGTGAAAAATCTGGCATGCCCTGGTGTGGTAGAGGTTAGGTTTGCTGCCTATGGCTGAGAGCACAGTGCACAGGGTTACATGGTGATGGGATGGGGATGGGGGAGAGAGATAGCCAAGAAAAAACAACTAAATTATAAGAAATAAAATGCTTCTTCCTCCTCTCTCTTCCTGCCTGCCTATTCACCTTCATTCCTGCCAGAAACCTTTCCTTAAAAAAAAAAAAAAAAAAGGCGAAAACTCAAAATAAAATGACACATCCCTTCCCCAAAAGAAGGTCTTCTGTGGCCATTTTCTGGAGCCCATCCTACACATTTCCCATGAAAAAAGTCAGACATGTCTACCTGGGGGGGAAAAAAAAAAAAACTTTAAGAAAAACTATGTAGTTTGTAGTTGTTTTCTCAGAATACATTTAGGCAAAGTTTATGGCATGATCAGGTTAGGCCCTGAAGCTGCCTTCTCTCAACGGATGTACCATTCCAGAACGTGGTTGCCACTGAGACCTGAAGCCCTACCCAGACACTTCAGAACATTTCACTTCTAACCCTGAAGACTGGATCCATCTCTGCTAGAAGGGGGAACATCATATCACTCAAAATATTCAGTTTGCCACAACAGCCAATTCACAGATTATATAGATAGCAGTTTATAGTGCAATCATTTGATTTCAGATAGTTACTGTGTTATTCTTCCCTCCCCCCAAACATATAATAACTGCTTGGTAATTGTTAATAATAACCATTGCACTTGTATGTAAGCCAAGTATATTAGTGACTAGAACAACAGGCATTCAAATTAAATGGGATTACAAAAATAAAAAAGCAAATGAAAGAAATCATAAATTATCAAATTTAGAGATATAGTAACTTTCCCTAAAAAAGAATTTTTTCATTATTTGGAAAAATATGGTTATCTCAGTAACTATATGTGTATATATGTGCATATGCATATATACACACACATACATGGAGATGAAGATAGCAATATATACACAAAATATAGTTAGCTCAGTAACAAAATGTGCCAGGCATCTGATAGGTTTTCAATAACTTATTGAACTGAACTATTTCAATATAAAGAGATTATATTAACAACCAAGGGAAAATAGTTGGCCATTTTTTGACCCCACTAACTTCTATTTCTGCTTTAGATATTTCAGCTGCTTAACTACCTCGCCACTGCTTTCCCTAGAAGCTAGAATTCTAGAGGGGAAAGTAATTATAGAATGTTCCCCCGGTTTGGAGCGCAAAATCTACTATGAAAGCACATGTCTTCCCCCCCCGCTTTCTAACAAGTGCTTCTAAAAGTGTCTACGTCCATCAGGAAAATACAAAACGCTGTAAAAACAAACAAGATAATAGAAAAGCAGATAACAATATGGAGGGAAGAAAGAAATTCAAATCAAATCAGTGTAGATTTTTAATATATAACTTGTTTGGTCAGTATTATGGCCACAACTATGTCACAAGTACCTGCAAGTCGAATGTTTCATTTTTATACATTTATATTTGAAACATAAATTGAATATCAAATTAAGGTTTGATACAGATATCAGTTTCCTAGTGCTATTATATGAAAGGTTCCTGAAGATTAGTGAATTTATATATTTTAAGGTTTTTGTGTAAACAAGTTTTAAGAGAAAATTTCTGAGTGTCACTGCTACACACATGTATATGCATATACAGATAAACATGTGCTAAACTCAGCTACTCATTCCTGCTACTTCTTAAATTAAATGACATTTTCACCAAACTACAAATGTTTTAAGAAAAGCTTCCTAAGTTCTGAAAAGATATTACAACTATTGACCAATGCATTGATTATTTCGAATATATCTCAGAAACAAGAAGGGGAAAGCAGTGCAGAGCTAGTGGTTGAGGTCTCTTTGGTAATGAACAAAGCTAATAGCTCTAGTTTTAAAGTCCTTACAAAGTATGTGTACAAATATTTAAACGTACAATGAACACACTTCCATTTGTTTTAAGAATAGCAATAAAAATTTATCTGATAACTTGTTGTAGAGTAAGATACAAAATTCTATCCTTAAAGAACAGCTTAATAGATTAAAAGCAAAATATGTCCAAATATATACCTTAATGTGTATTATCATTTCTTTTTTAAATCATAGTATTTATTAATCAAGGTCTCAAATAATTTTGCACTTGTCCTACCTATTTATACAAACTAAATCTCAAGGATATCTGGTGATTTCACTATTCACAAATTTCAATTAAAGCAGTTTGATAATAAGAACTTCTGGCAACTGATTCATTCAATCAACAAGTGCTCACTGAAGTGGCTACCGTGGAGACACAGTTCTTATAACCAAAATGGCAGTTCCTAAGCAATCAGAAAGTAACCACTCACCAGCAAGTGTATAATCCATATCAAAACCAAAACACTTAATTTTTTCCATGGCTAAACTTCGGTTCACAAACACCCTAAAGAAAGGAATACAAAAGGAATAATTAAGTTTCAATTAACAATGAAACACAAAATTATTACATTTAATGGAGTTGTTTGGCTATCTTTCTAGATCTTCTCATTAAGATTTATGATGAAAATTATTTCAGTTCTTCTTATACCACAAGTACAATTAGTATTAAATGAAAATAACTGGATTTTCTGATTGTATCTTTGTATTAAGATTTACGATGAAAATTATTTCAGTTCTTATACCACAAGTACAATTAGTTAAATGAAAATAACTGGATCTTTGTATTAACAATGCCACGTACTAATGATATCAGAGAATCAGCTCTCCATTTCAAAGTCTGATCCCATAAAGTAAGCCCATTTCTTAGATTTTCACAATTCATCCACTCATTCATTTGTAATTTATTTAATAAAGGTTCACTTAAAGCCTACCAGGTACTAATGCAAATATTTACTGAATACCTACTACATGCCGGGTACTATGATATGATGGTGAAAAAGAGAATACCTGCCCTCATGGAACCTGTATTTTAATTTACAATCTCTAACCTATAAGAACTCAGACAAATAGAAGACTTATAAGAAAATAATTATAGCAATTCAATAAATGCTATAAAATAACATGAAGGAGAGAGCACCAGTTTTTTAGAGACCAGAAGAGATGTCTGAGTTGAATCTTAACTGGTAATATTCCCAGGGGACAAAACAAAAAAGCCAATCCAGAAAGAGTAACCAAGCAAGGACACGGTTTAGAGTGAATTACAAAACATTATTGTCTCTAGAGCTGATGAGTTATCTTTGGTTTGGTTTGGTTTGTTTTAACAAAGGAGGTTTTACATAGGAGTTGGGTGGGGGCTGGAGGGAAGGGGCAATAAAAGCTGTGAAGCTAAAAAGGTTATGTAAGAAAGGTCAAAATCATGAGGGCTTTGTACCCACATGAGGAGTTGGGACTTTATCCTGCAGGCAAGAACAAATGATCAGATTCTGAGGAAATGAAAAGATCAAAGCTAAGTATCAGAAAGATCACTATGAAGACAAAGGGAGAACTAGACATACAAAGGAATGATTACCACCATCACTGTGTTCTGGGATAAATTTTAAGCATCTCTGAAAATAAGGATACCCCTGTCCATGTAGCCCCAGCTTGGTGCCCAAAACTACAACTGGATGGATTCTCTTATTACCAAATCTTATCTTTGCCTTCACTGCATAAGCAACTGTGAGAAATGAGAATCACATAGGAAACATTAAAAATAAAGATGCCTGAATTGGGCTTACTCGTCAATGACCTAGCTCAATGGTCTCTAAAGAGTAAGTGTGCTGTGGAACACAGAAGATTCCACTGGAATCCAAGAAGAGATCAGATCTGTTGATATTTATTTCATAATATTAGTCATGTCTAATTTGTAGGTTTTCCCCTACTATATATAAGGACAATAATAAAATTTATAAATAAGCACTTACATATTTTTGAAAGGAAAGGTGCAGGTAGGAATGAAGGCAAGTAGGTAGGCAGGCAGGAGGAGAGAGGAGGAAGAAGCACTTTATTTTTATGCAGTTGTACATCTTGGTTGTCCTCCCCCACCCGGAATGTGAACTTGGGTCCTTGGAATATACGTGGACTGCACAGCTGAAGACAGTTGACCAAAGCACTACTCCACCAGGGTGCGTCAGAATGCTTCATATTTTAACTGATGGAATACTCAAAGAGTTTTGAAATCAATAGTCTGGATAATGACTTCAGTTTCTATTTAACTCCACATATATACATATATATGTATACATACATATGTATACATAGACACATATACATGTATATGACTGATTCAAATTTTAATAGAAAACGTTTCTTCTGATCTCAAAATGTATGTGCCCATTTTAAAAGCACATTTTCAAATATTTTTTAAAAAATAAATTAACTTATCTCATAGTGTGCAATGCATATTAAACAGATTCTATAAAACTCTAATTCCTAAGAGATGTTATATAAAATATTTGTATTTTCTTTTCCTAAGAAAATCTAGTCTTCTGGAGAATCAATATTTACTTGGTCTTGAGTTCAACAACATGAGAGAGGGAAGAGCAGTGATTAACGGAAAGATATAAGTGACTAGAGGGTAAATGGCACACAACAAACTTTTTTTTAAATACTCCGCAACTCCAAAATCTATCACCACAACCTGTCTGACGGTTCATCAAACGTTACCCTGCTTCTACTGACAAGAACATCTGCTTCATCATCACATTTTCTGAGTCACATAAACCCTTTTCAAGGCAAAAGAGGGGTAAAACACACAAAGTCGCGGTTTCTAACTCAAAAGTAAATGTTACCACTGAAGTTTAAGCTTTCAAACACAACACACTCTCAGTTCAGGCTGGGGGCCAGCTGGATCAAACCTCCACCAGGCAAACAGCTGACATGCCTAAAATATTCCCTGGGAATTCAGGCAGGAATGAACCTGGCAGAGTTTTCTTCTTTGTGACACAATCCAGGAAAGATAAGATACATGAGGCCACACAGAAAAGAAACCAATTTGATTGTGACAGAAGAATATATGGATATTAAAATTATAATGTGCAGCAGATATTATTCATATACACTCTGAAAATGGCATTTACCAGTAATATGAAAATCTTTTTAACAAAAATAATCAATGCTAAATATTCACATTTCCTCTTTGACTGACTAGTTATTTGGTAACATATATTTGAGAATCTGTCCTTAAGGGGGGTTGCCAGAAGTATGGAAGACCTTTTAAATGATGAAAATTAGGAAATAAGATGTATTCCTATAAAGATTGTTTATCAAATATCTTTTATCCTTTTATTTTCATTCAAAATAAGTGCCCTCAAGCACAGAATTACTGAACTTAAAAAAAAAAAACATTCCTGTCTCTCTTAATTTCTATTATGAAATAAAAAGAAAAAACTCACATATCTCTCCTTTATTTTCCCTAATTTAAATTTGCTACAAAACATGGGAAGAGGGGGCAATAGGGAATTAAAGGTAATTGGTGTGAGAAGTCTAAAGCATAAGAAAAGCTGTCATGACAAAATGGAGCAGCTGCAAAAGAGAAAACTGCAATAATATACATGCTAAGATTTACAGACAATAAACATCCAAATACTGCAAGTGTGCACTGACTTCAGCAGAGAGCAGCCTGGAGCCAGAAATATGACGTTTTCAGAATACGGTCTTCAAGAGAAATTAATCTCTTGGCCTCAAACTGCTATTCTTTATTGTTCTAACAAAAGTGTTAGGTACCAAATCAATTAAAAGCCTGGCAGAACACATTTGTTTTTTAATCCTATCTACACCTGGGGAATCAAAAAATGTCTACTGGTCCCAGGACCCTGACAGCATCTGCGAATACCAGTTCGCTTGTGTCACCTTTAAAAATGATTAACCAATGGAATGAACGCTGTATCTATCTTCAGGAGGCTTGAAAGCATTTGATAAATTAATTTTCCAAAGCTTATTTTAAACAAATTACAGTCAGCACCCTAAAAACATGAATAATCTAAGCATCCAGCTTTAAAACACGACTATCAGTCAGAAATTTCTACATACTTCGTTTGCAAGACACAGATTTGAGCATCAAGAAGAGAAATAACCTTTAGAAAAACAGTTACAGGAATACTGTAACACTAGGCACAGGCTTCAACACAAAGACAAACACAGCAACTTTTACTTTCAGATCCCATTGCAGTAAGGCATGAAATCTGAAGGAATTCTATCCAAATATAGAAATAAACCACAAGAAATAAGACTTAATAGAATGTGTTTTAAGGACAGGGATTCAATATTCTCATACTTAAGGAACTTGAACATGCAATTTACTAAGCTGGAAATTTTGTAAACAGTAAACTCTTAATGGTTCTGAGATACAACTCAGAACAATACAATTCAAAGCAGCATTACCTCATCTGTCACTGGTTGCCGTTTTGCAAGTATGGAGCTAAATGAGTCAACTAGTTCTTGAAGTCACATAACAAAATTCTTCTTCAAGTCCCTAGTATAATTTTTTTTGTGTGTGACTTTAACCCAACTTCCAAAGGGCTGTTTCAGACTGCGCCAGGCCCCTCACCACATGTATCTTCCAAGACTGCTGGAGAAAACACCTCTGTGTCTAATTTAACTGTCACTGGATATCACTGTTGCTCCCCACAAATGCGCTGGATAGAATTTCTTTGGCAACGCTGGGCTGTACCCTGACTCCTCCCCTGCCTGACAGTCACAATTTCCCGGCCAGGAGCCCAACGACAGTTACTGCAACAACAAGTGAGACTGAGGTTACAAGTCTAAAATCTTTTTAGGAATGTTTTGGTTATGGTTTTGTGAAATAATATACTCACAGTTTGCTTAATCAAAGAAGAGTCAAAGTTACAAGCACTTTTTTGAAAGTGCTCATCAAGATCATGACCCAAATGGTATCTTTACCTGTGTGTGTGTGTGTGTGTGTGTGTGTGTGCGCGTGCGTGCGTGTATTTTTATATAACAGAAAAATGCTAAGTGTGGATTTTTGTTGGAAACAATTCTGTTTCTTCTGTCTCCTCTCTCTGCTACTGGCACTCTCTACCTAATCAAGTCTAAAATCTAGTTAATAGCCTGTAATTCTTTGCTTTCCCTCGAATCCATACCATCACATAATCATTTCATATGACTATTTAAATTTCCAAGTCTCTGGAATCTAGATCTTACATTCAGCTCACACTGCTGGCAACTTGTATGGGCCTTCATCAACGCATCAGCAATCATCTCTCAGTCGCTCCCACTATGCCACACAGATTACTCTGAATGCAGTGCCGCTCAAAAGCGTGGCCTCCACACCCACACTGCTCTCCAAACAGTTGTTACTAGTCCAATAACATGACATACACAGAAATCCAAGTGGTCAGCAACTTTTACAGCAGTCTAACAGAAATTCTGTTGAATGTAATCAAAATCATTTTGCTTTCTCATTTTATAATAATTCATTTGTTATATTTTTGTAAGTATACCAGTTTGAAACAGATTAGATTTTTTTTTTTCAAACCGGTCCTCCATCATAGTTTGGAAAGTTGTGGAAATGAGGGAATGGGGAATTTCTGTTAATGAGTCAGGGTTCAGAATATTTTTTAAAATGCCCTAAAATTAATAATGCTGTTAGCTGCTCAAATCACCGAACTGAACACTTTAAAACAGCAAACTGAATGGTATGTGAACTGCATCTCAATAGTTTCTATTTTCAACATGCAATAACAAGACCTCTGTTTGCTTTTATGTCCCCATTCTTTATTAAAAAGTATGCTTAGTGATCTAAAAAACATTAAGAACTTTCTAAATTATGAAATGAAGTCTTATAAACAATGTTCAAGTACTATGGATAGACAGACACACAGAAATGTTGGACGAGATTACCAAAGCAAATGTCAATTACTAGCATTAGCCTGTTTCCATAAATTCCAGTCAATAATTTTTAACTAATTTGCCTTAATATTTTTCTCTCAGGAACAGCCTCAGGAGAGATGCATTTTGTTTATCATATTGGACCCAGAGAACAAAAGCTTGTGATGTAAAAAGTCTGAACAAGAAGCCTATTACCATTTATGAAGTAAAACAATGTAACATTCATTTTTCTCACTCAAAAATTAAATATAGAAAGCGCCAGTGTAAACAAGACACATACACAGAAAAGAATACAGAGAAAATTTAAGATGCCATCAATTATAAAATGTACCCATATTTCATACCCCTCAGAAGAGACTTGGGGCACAGTTGCCCGAGAAAAGTCAGAACCTCATAAGGACAGGATATCAAAGGGCCATGCTCGTGCTGCACAGATAAAGAAACAAATCTGCAACTCAGGAGCCCATCAGGAGATGTGCACATCTCAGGTGAGACAATGAGTCTAGAAGGGGAAAATATCCCCCTGAGAAATGTGAACAAGTCAGGTAATCTGCATTTTCACTGTTAAAATGGATAACACTGCCCCAAAGTGACTGAAAGAAACTAAATCCTTTTTTGGAAGAACTCAGCGCCATACAGGTGGAATGCTGACAGATGAAGTCCAATTTCAGAGTGTTTAGATGTGGAAAACTGTATTGTAAAAGTGATAAAATACTGCAAGTATACTATCCTTCTAACCAAATATTCCAAAGCAACATTTTAAGGAAATTAATCAAAAATGTTTAAGCAACATTAAAATCCCCTCCCACATTCTCAAATGAAGAAACTGCAGTGGTGTAAGCAGGATGGTGAGAAAGGAAAGTGCAGACTAACGAATGCACAACAACGTAAATTAAGGGAGAAACCAGGAAGAGCATCAGTATTTCTGAAAATAAATATTCTGTCCCAGAGGCTCAGTTTAATTTAAACAAAGGTTTTTCCAATCCCTTTTTTCCTGCTTCTAAATTCTTTTCCATTTTCTTCTCTTTAATTTTTTAGAAGTAAAGACCACGTGTCCCTAGGCCCTCTGTGTCCTCTTTAGATACGTGTTTATTCAGTTTTTCTGCCCATTTTTTGAGTACGGTGTTTTGTTTTTTTATTATTGAGGTGTGTGAGCTCTTTATATATTTTGGGGACTAGTCTCTCATCTGAACTATGTTGTATGAACATCTTTTCCAATTTGGTGGGTTGCCTTCTTGTTTTAGTGGTCGTTTCTTTTGCTGTGCAGAAGCTTTTTAGTTTGATATAGTCCCAGTTAATAAGTTTTACTTAGACCTTTTGCTACAGTTACGACCTCTTTGAGGTTGACGTCGTAGAGCATTTTCCTCACATTTTCTTTTATGCATTTTATGTTTTGGGGTCTTATGTCCAAGTCTCTGATTCATTTTGAGTTAATGCTTGTGTGCAGCACTAATGAGTAATCTACTTTTTTTTTTTTGTAGGTGTCTGTCCAAGTTTCTCAGCACCATTTATTGACTAGGCTGTCCTTCCTCCATTGTATGCTCTTGCCTCCTTTTTCATAGACTAACTGTGCATATAGGTGTGGCTTTATTTCTGGGCTCTCTATTTTATTCCACTGATGTGTCTATTTTTGTCTCAGTACCACACTATTTTAATGATGTCTGCTTTGTAGTGCAGTTTAAAAGTCAGAAAGTGTGATTCCTCCACTTTTCCTTCTATTCTTAGGATAGTGTCATCTACTGGAGACCTTTTGCAGTTCCATACAAACTTCAATATTCTCTGCTCAATTTCCTTGAGAAGTGTTCTGGGATTTTGGTGGGAAATGTATAAAATCTATATACTGATTTTGGTAGAATGGCCATTTTAACTTAGAAAATGTTCTACATAACTCACTATCAGAGAAATGCAAATAAAAACCACAATGAAATACCACCTCCCACCACTGAGAATAGCCTCTATCAAAAAGACTAGAAACAGCAAGTGTTGGAAAGGGTATGGAGAAAAAGGAGCCCTCCTACACGGATGGTGGGAATGTAAATCTGTGCACTTCTCTGGAAAACAGTACGGAGATTCCTTAAAAAAAAAAAAAAGGGGTGGGGGGTGGGGGCGTGGCCTGATGGAGTAGCAGTTAGGGCAATCACTTCTGAAGGACGCAAGCCACATACCCTTTGGTTTGAGACCGGCCCAGGGAAAAAACCAATGTGAACTAAATGAGTAATAACTAAAGTGCTTCTTCCTCCTCTCTCTTCTTGCCTGCCTTACCTACTCACCCTCATTCCTGCCTGCACCTTTCCTTCAAAAAAAAAAATACTGAGACTGAGATGCAATTTCAATATCCTAAAATGAATATAGCATTACAAACAAAGCAATGAAAGTATTGTTAAATTTTTTTAAATACCAATACATAAAGGATATTTTTAAGTGCAGCAAATTATCGGGGTTGAACTCAGGAATAAAAATGTTATGAAGCAATTTTCCTTCAATAAGATCTTTTTAAAAATTAGAGAATAAAATATAATTATCCATGTTATCATTAGGTCAAATTAACTAGAGTATGCTTATCATGGAAAAGAGTTTACAACCTAAAATTTAAAGTAATAGGACAAAACTCATTTTAGTCTTTTACCTAAAAAAACAAGAGCTCTATTAAAAAAAGTTGTTCTAACAGCTCTAGAGGAGTAGGAGGATTCAAGCTTAACACAGAATATTTTTTCATCTTAGAGCACTGTATTTCCCATCAAATATATCCCCTTGAATATAAATAACCTATTTATAAAACCTTAAGTGAAGAAATTGAAGGGCTTCTCAAGTCTCATTCTCCCATCAACTTTACTGAGGTTTAATTTATTAAAAATAAAACCCACTCATTTTAAGTGTAAAGTTTGGCGAGTTTGGGCAATTGCATACACTCATGTCATAACTACCACAATCTAGAATATTTTCTTCAACTCCAAACATTGCTCATGTCTTTATCTTATACCCCTCCCCACCTCCAGCCCCAAGATATAACTAATCTATACATTCTGCCACTAAAGTTTTCATAAAACTGTAAGCAAACATCACATAGTTTGCTTCTGGCCTCTTTCTTTTTAGGAATCTTACTTCTAAGATTCATTCAAGTCATCATATGCACCATAACTAGTTCTTCTTTTTCTGAGTAGTATTCCTTTGTATGGACATTTTATCCATTCAGTTCATAGATACTTTGGGTTGTTTCCAGTTTTTGACTATTACAAATAATGTTGATAGAAACAGTCACATTAAAAAATCTGTGTAAAATATGTTTTCATTTCTCTTGGATAAATACCTGAAAGTGAAACTAGCAGGTCAAAAGGTAAGTGTATGTTTACCTTTAAATTTATAGAAACTGTTTTCTATTTTGCATTCTCGTCAGCAATGCCTAAGTATCACTTGCTCCATGTTGTCAGTGTTTTTAATTTTAATCACACTAGTAAGTGTGCGGTGATATCTCTGTGATTTTAATCCATATTCCCTTAATAGCCAATGACATGGAGTACCTTTTCAGGTGCTTATTTGCCACACTTTTTTTTTTTTTTTGGTCAAGTATCTAGTCAAATCTTTTGCCCAATTTTTAAACTGGGCTGTCTTATTGTAAGAATTCTTCACATATTTTGAATATAAGTCTTTTATCAGATATTCACCCAGTCTGTGAGATGCCTTTTCATTTTCTTAATGGTGTCATTCAAAAGCAAATGTTTTGGGGTTGTTTTTTTTTTTAAGTTTGACAAAGTCCCATTTAAAAACATGAAAGGCAAAATTGATAAAACTGAAATTTTACTTACACTTTAGTTTTAACTTTTGTATTTAGGTCTATGTTCCATTTTGCAGTATTCTTTAGGAATGTCTTGAGATAAAGGTGAAGGTTCATTTTACTGTTTTTTGAATGCACAGTTGGTACACCCATTAAAAAGATCAACCTTTCACCAGTGAATTATCATGGCTTCCATTTTATAGGATTGGAAACATTATAGATTTGTCTTTCTTTTAAATAAGAGTAAATAATTTAGATTTAATAAAAACTACAACATATTTCTAAAAAATACCATTTCTTAATATAGATTTGATAGGGAAGCCTCTTATCATCCCTTTTTATTAACCAAAATAAACTTTCTGGAAGCAAAAAAAATAAAAGAATTACCTTGGCCTGAAATCAATTGACCATATATACATGTGGTCTATAAAATGCCTGCTAGGTTTCTTGATCTATATATGTCGATCCTTACACTAATACCATAGCCTGGATTACCATAAGCATATATATATATATATATATATATATATATTTATATATATGGTCAAGTATAATTTTTGGTAATTTAACTCTAGTAATGATCCTTTCCTATTACTATTAGTGAAATACTTCATAGATAACAAGTGACAAACTATACTACCTGCCAAAATATCTCACATACAAAAATTGTGAATAGGAGTTATTTTCATCCCAAAGTGCAAAGTTTATCCAATTGCTGCTAAAGATAGAAAAGGAAAACACAGACTATCTGATTTAATTTATATAATCAATGCACTTAAAATACATTTGCTCATTACCTAGTCAGTCGGTAAAGGAACTGGCTCAATAGCCCCTAGAAACAAACTGAGAAGACTGTATTAGCCCTTACAGTGTCTTTTGGTTTACAAAGATCTCTTTCTAACCTAACCAATTCTAATATCTGCTTTGCCATGGGGCAAAAGTACTAGCTACTTCCCAAGAATTTTGATGCCTCTTTATACTTGACTCTATAAACCAGCTTTACAAGCAACCAATGTGTACAAGACAACAGTACGCTTAATAATAATAGTCTATCATAAATCTGTTTAGTAACACAGATCTGCAGCCACAGCTGGTAGGAAAGAAAACATACAAACCTAAAGAGCAGTCCCTTTCATAATATTCACATTTAAAAAAAACCTCAAAATTCTACTGATGTCATGAGAGGTCTAAAATAAAACAGATTTATACCCATGGTTGTACTCTTTATTTACCAGAGATGGAAAAACAGCAGTAAAGGGGCCCAATTTTATTTTGCTCATAATCAATATCTGATTAGATTAAAATTATAAGCACAAGGTCTGAAATTATTTTAAACTTTCTAACAGAACAATGTTGTAGAAAAAGAATCAAGTCTTCCAGAAAATTAACATTTTATTGTGTTGAAGTTTTTTTGTTTTTTTTTTAAAGAGTTCAATTTAATCTAAAGGAATGGCTCTAAAATAGGTATAGTTATGCTTAAGAACTTAAGGAATGAGATAATTAGCAGTATTTAACTTACATGTCACCTATTACAGTGGTCACACATATACACAAAAACAAAAACCCAGTAACACTCCTTAACTCTAAAGCATAAGAGAAAATAATATAGAAACAACACAGGATTATTTTATATTGCAAAGCAAAGAGAAATAAGGGGTTCTACTTAAAAAAAATTTTTTTTTTGCTTACACAGTTCAGAAACAAAACTATAATCTTTTTGGTTCACTTTCTAAAGGCACAATTTATTTTATTTTAAATTTTCATTTTTCAAAAGTGTCTTTGACCTTTAAAATTTCACTTTTTAGTAAGACATCACTGTTTGCTTCCAATCTTCATAAAATACTTGGTACCAAAAGCCAAAATAAGTCTACCAGAGGAAACAGAGTACTATATCTCACTAAATTCCTGTTAAGATTATCCATTCACAATGCCGCCTTTCAAAACAGCAAGAGTAACTTATAGTAGATTACACGTGAAACACGAACAATGAAAGCTTTCAGCTGAATTTTTTTTCAATCTCTCCCTCTACCTCCACTCTCAGACTGGAAGCACTGCTTATTAGGCTTTGATTTCAAATGACTAGAACACCTTTTCACTGAGAAAAACAAGGGGGAAAGAAAAATAAGCTCACTTACCCTTCCTTAGACATTCTCAAAAACCTACTTCCTCTGGATGAGAATACAGGATCAACAAACAAGCTTCACTGATCTCTTGAGAACTGTAGCTCATTTGTTAAAGCACAGAGAACTCCGGCCCTTAGAGGCCCAACAAATTAGGGCACAATGCCGAATCCTAACCCGACAATACTTCAGTGACCAGTATCCTCAGCTTTAAATACTTAAAAACCTAAAAATAATAGAAAAAAAAATGAAGAGCAGGAAAAATAATAACTTAACACTGTTTAAGACTAGCCAGTTTAGGAGGAGACAATCCAAATGGCAAGTTCCCTTAGAAGAGAAGGAATCGTTACTGGCAAACACACAGGAAAAGCAAATTCACCCCCTAAGGAGGCCCGCCAACAGTATGCAAACAATGTGAGTTTCACGAATGGATCTGCCCTAGTCAGTCCAAATGATTTTGTTTACTCCGGGAGCACCCCCCCCCCCCAAAAAAACCAGGATAAATAATACTAAGTTTTGGGTGCACCCTGGTGGCCTAGCAGTCTAGTACACCTCAAAGCAGTCACACATACATCCCAAGGTCCAGAGTTCAAGACCAGGGGCAGGGTGAACAACAAATGTGAACTAAATAAAATAAATAAATAAAGCTTTTCCGCCTCATCTATCTTCCTTTCTGTCTGCCTACTCACCTTCATTCCTACCTGTACCTTTCCTTTAAAAAAGAAAAAAAAAATGTTTTAGTGATCAGTTATTTCTTCCCTTAGAAAGAGAACAATGTGAACTACAGAGAAGTATTTATGTACCAATCATACTACAGGGGGAACCTAAAGTGTTTCCACAATGAGCTCTTTTTCTGATTATTAATGGCTTTTAAGGAAAACATCTGTGTTCACAGGTAATTTACTCAACTGCCTGAAAATTCCAGCTGATGTCAAAGATTGGGTTTATGAAAAATAAATCTGTAATATTCTAATGGTTAATTCCAGATCTCCAAGCGAATTGAAGTTTCAAAGAAAAACATCTGCAACATTCCTACCTCCTGACCGATATAATGCATAGATTATACGACAGAGGAAACAGACAAATGTGCTAAAGTCTAAAAGCACTGAGATGGCAAATCCTATTAGCTGTAATTCATGTTAAAAACAAAACACGTGTATCTTCTTAAAGAAATGCTACTTGAATTAAAACATGAACTTAAAAACTTTTATTTAAATATTACCTAGGTATCTTACCATAAAAGCTTCTATAGTTATTACAATGTTTAAATAGTAAATAAGTGAAAACACTATCAAATGCTATAAATTCAAACTAAAAATATTTTCCATTTATTTTTTAAAAAGCAGGATTGGTGTAATGGAGAGAGAATGAGCACCGGAGCAACCAGGTTTAAATCCAGCTCTTCCACTTTGTGGCTTTAAAGTCTTGAATAAATTACTTAAAGCCCGGGATTGTTTTTATCTGTAGAGGCAGATAAAATCTGGTAGGGTTATTCCTTGTCCTACATAAGCACTCAGAAAGTCTAACGTGGGATGTGGGGGCACAAAGGACAGTTGTCAAGCATTACCTCACCAATTATCCCCTGGGAAACACATTTTTAGGAATCATTTCAAATTATACATGAATATGAAGAACTTTACTGACTATCCCCAAATCAAATTTCATAAATACAATATAAAGAGATGATAAAAAAAAATGATCTGATCCTTACTAGTGCCAATTTCACATGACTTCCCTGAATTTTGTTAGTGACATCAAACCTCAGTGTGTTGGAAATAAATGTAACTACTATTTTAAGACTTTACCACTTGCAAAGAGAAAGGAGAGCAAAAATTCTCACTTGAAAAGAGGGCACACTTCTATGAGTTTCCTATGCAAAAAATTATGCTTTGTCTGAAGATGATTAGCTCTTTCAAACTCTGTTCATAAATACAAGAAACATGTACTGAAATTTCTGTGCCTGGTACCAGTGATACAAACATGGTTGTCCTTGATATTAAGCTCAAAGCCAAACGGAGGCAACTCACAAACAGTTAAAAAAGTAGTGTGTAATTGCAATATTACAGATGCATCTATATTCTCGTGGCTGGGCCTTATTGATAGACAGTATATGTAAATATTTTTAACTGACATTGTGCTAATAATAAGCACTTTACATAACTAGTCTCTTATTTAATCCTTGACTAACTCAATGAGTTAGAAATTATTCCAATTCCATAAATGACAAAGTTTAGAGAAGTTAACTAGTCTCTTATTTAATCCTTGACTAACTCAATGAGTTAGAAATTATTCCAATTCCATAAATGACAAAGTTTAGAGAAGTTAAATACTGTGATTCTAGAGAAATTAAGTGGAATAATCCAAAATGCTAATACTGTTTCTATGCTCTGAGCCTGGTATTAGCAGGTGTTAATTTGACTAAGAGAAAAAGAGGGAGTGGGAAACATTCAAGAAAGAAGGCAGGCGCACCCTGCTGAAGCAGCAGTTCAATTAGTCGCCTCTGAAGGAGCACAGTCCTCATATCCCTGGATTTGAATCCCAGGCCCAGAGAGAAACAACCAGTGTGAACAACTAAATAAAAATATAAAAATGAAAAAAAAAAAAGTAAGGAAGATTATAAAAGATAGATTTACATGTTAGTTCACAAATCAAACGTCAATAAATTTAAAATGACTGAATTATAAAAAGCATGTTCTCCAAACAACAGAAGGCTATTTGGTTTGGGACATTAACACATTTATGAAAATTAACAATACACTCCTAAGTAACTACTATTAGGGTAATACTTAGAGATAATGAAAGTCAAAAAACCACAACATACCAAAACCTATGTATATAGCAAAAGCTGTACTCAAAGGCATTTTTATAGTTTCAAATGCATATATTAAAAGAAAGGTATCTCAAATCAATGACTTAACCTGCCACCTTAAGAAATTAGAAAAGAGGTATGCCCTGGTGGAACAGCTGTCTGGACAGTCACCTTCAGCTGACACAGTCCACATATATCCCAAAGACCTCGGTTCACATCCCGGTGACTAGTGGGGTGGGGGGGTGGGGGGGGACACGACAACCAGGATGAACAACTAAGTAAAATTTTCCTCCTCTCTCTTCCTGCCTTTGCTCACCCTCATTACTGCCTGTACCTCTCCTTTTAAAAAAAGGGGAGGGGGGACAAATAACCTAAAAACACACAAAATACCAAGACAGATTCAAAAATAGAAATCTAAATAAACCTATATAGCCACGTGTTCTTTAATAACGTACTGATCAACAATGAATTGCATATGAAACAGTGGTCCCAACAGGCTGTACCATATAAGCTAGGTGTTGTACGTCACACCACCTAGGTTTGGGTAATTACACTCTATGCCATTTATACAATGCATAAGAAATGTGAGGGATGCACTTCTTAGAATGTATCACCACAACACACGACTGTAATAAGTAAAGAGATTTAGTAGTCAAGATAATTCCAACAAAGAAAAGCTGAGAATTGACAGCCTTACTGGTGAAATTTTAACACGTTTATAACACCAATCCTTCTCAAACACAAAAAAATAGAAGAGGAAATACATTTTATGAAGCCAGTATGATATTATACCAGAGACAGATGAGGCAACAAAAGAAAATACATGGAACAATATCCCTTATGAATAATATGTATGCAAAAATCCCCAAGAAAATACTAGCAAACTAAACCCAAGAGTCCAGTGAAGAGGATTATACACCAAGTGGGATTGATCCCAGGAATGCAAGGCCAGTTCAGTCTGCAGAGCAGTGTGTCAGTGTGCCCCGGCGGCTCACGCCTTACCTTGAAGGTGCACCAGAGTCCACATAAAGCCTAGCGACCCAGATTTTCTGACTTAGGACAGGGATGGGGGACACAGCAAAAGCAAAATGAACAACTAAATAATTTTGAATGATTCTTCTCCCTCTCTCTTCTTTCCTATCTGCCTTCTTGCCTTAATTCCTGCCTGCTTCCTCTTTAAAAAAAAAAAAAAAAAGCCAGTGCGCCCTGATGGTCTAGGGTATAAATCTAATGTCTCCAGCTGGCACAAGCAAGGTACTTTCAGAGGACCCAGGTTTGCGTCCTGGGGTTGGGAAAAACAACCAAGATGAACAACTAAATAAAAATAAATAAATGCTTCTTCCTTCTCTCTTTTCCTGCTTGCCTAACGTGCCTTCATTCCTGCCTGTATTCCTTAAAAAAAAAAAAGATACCATAATAAAAGGACAAAAACACATTTATTTTACACTAGTAACAGAAAGGAATCTCAAACTAGGAGTAGAAAGGAACTTCCTCAACTAATAAAAGGATAGCTATGAAAAATCCACAGCTAGCATCATATCTGATGAAAGACCACAAGATTTCTTCATAAGGTCAAGTACAAGAAAAGGATATCCACTCTCGCTAATTCTCTTCAGCACTGTAATGAACACTCTAGGCAAAGCATGTAGGCAAGAAAAAAAAGCCTCCAAATTGGGAGGAAAAACAAAACTATCCCTGTTTGCTGCAGATGACATGATATTATATAAAGAAATCCCTAAAGAATTAAAAAAACAATCAAATTCAACCAAAATAAAGCTAAAACAAATTCATCGATGTATGCCAAACTAGCAATGAACAACCCAAAAATGAAATTAAGAAAATAATTCCATTAGCATTAAAAAACCAGTTAGCATTCAATTTAACAAAAGAAGTGTAAGACCTATGAAATGAAAACCACAAAATACAATAAATAGGAAGTGATTAAAGAAGTTCCAAAAAGAATAGATATCCCATACTCATCAACTGGAAATTAACATTACTAAGGTGGCAATACCCCTCGAAATGACATGTAGATTCAATGCAAGGCCTATTAAAATCCCAGCTAGCTGTTTTTAGAATAGAAATTGATAAGCTATTACAAATTCCTATGTATATTAAAAGGCCTCAGAATGCTATTTGGAAATAAAAATAAGTGAAGTTTTTATTGCTAAACATGCTTAAAGATTATGCTGAGAAGGAAATAAGATCCACATAAGATTCAATTTTTTAAACTCTTTACATGAATGCCCCAAATATAGTAAATGCTACAGAGACAGGAAATTAGTGATGCATGGGGCTCAGGAGAGGTGGTTATGGGATTACTAACAGGAATGGGGTTTCTTTTGGGGGTGATAGGTGCTCTGGGATTAGATAGCAGTGGTTACACAACTGTAATAAACTAAAAACTACTGAATTATACACTATTATTTTACTTGATGTGAATTACATCTCAATAAAGCTCTTTTTAATTAAGCAAATAAAAAGACAAATTAATAAGAAAAACAAATGTGGGGGCGGGGGTTGAGGGAAAAAGTTGCAGAAAGAGACACTGAACTCTGGTGCTAAGTGTGGTATGAAATAGACAGCAATTTCAATATGCTAAATGGAATTTAGCACTGTGAACTAAAGAAATAATAAATATTACTATAAAAAAAGGAAAGCAAATAAACAAATTCGTAAGTGACTTGGAGACAAGTCACAAAAGAAGCTATATACATGGCTAGCTAATATATGAAGATATTTTCAACCTAATTATTCATCAGAAAAATACAAATTAAAACCAAAATGAGACACCACTACATATACACTAGAGTAACTTTGAAATCACTTCTTATTTACCTTAGACAATTCAAAAAATTAATACTAAAAGTGTTGAAGACATTGCTCTGATACTCTGTAGACAGAATTGCAAATCAGAGGAACTCTTGAGAAAACTAGTTTACAAATCTATTAAAATTAAACCCAGGTATGCCCTGGTGGCTCAGACATTAAGTCTGTGGCTCCAGCATAAAGCCTAAGGACCGTAATTCAAGACCCAGGGTACATCCAATGTGAACGACTAAATAACCAACTAAACCAATAAGAACTAACTAAATAAATGTTTCTCCCCACCTCCCCTCTCTGCCAGCCTACTTTCCTTCATTCCTGCCAGTTCTTTCCTCTTTAGAAGAAATAGGTAATAGTTAGGTGTCTTCCTAAAAAAAGCTTACCTTAGGGCCCAACAACTCAATTCCCAGGCAGAAACCAAGAGAAGTGAGTACATGTATGCACTAGAAGACAAGTTCAAGACTGCTCATTGTAGTATTATTACTATTTTATTCAAAATTACAGTGAAATAAATGTTTTGGGTGTACATATCTCTGAATTTTAATGCATTTATATGTATGTAATAACCACCGCAATCTAGACTAAAAGTTATGTCACCTGAAAAACACTCATTTTGCAGTCACACTTCCTCTGACAATGTCGAGTATCCACTGATGACTACAGCTTTGTCATATAAATAACTATATGGTACTATAACCTTTTGAGACTGATTACTTTGAATCAGATTACATCTCTGTAAGTCATTCAAGTTGCAGTGTCCAACAGCTTGTTCCTTTTTCCAGAATTATACTTCATTGTAAGGATATACTGCATTTTATTTATGAGTCCACTTACTGAAGAATATCTGGACCATTTCTAGTTTGAGAGGCAATTTTCTATCTTTTGCAAACATAAGCTCTAATTTCTCTAAAGCAAATTATCTAGGAGTAAAATTTCTGGCTAAAGCAGTAAACGTCTCTAACTTTATAAGAAACTACCACACTGTTTTTGGAGAGTGGCTTTACCATTTGGTCTCACTACAGGCAGTATTAACTCAGCAGTTCCATATCCTTGGCAACACGTGATGTTGTCAGCGATTTTTTTATTTTAGTCATTAGAATAGGCACAGACACAGTAGTGTTAATTTTCATTACCTAATGGCTAATGGTGCTGAATATGTGATTTATGCCATTCATATAGCCTCAGTAGTGACATAACAGCCTTTTAACCCAGTTCTCCACTGAGTTACTTTTTCACATTGTTGAATTTTAAAAGTTCTTTCTATAGTACGGATACAAGTCCTAGAACAGATTTTTGATTTACAAGTATTTTCTCAGTATGTAGCAGCTTTATACTTAACAGCAAAAAACAGAAAAAGTCCAAAAGTCCATCAACGAAAATTATACTGTGGCACACCGATCAGTGGAATAGATATAAAAGACAATTACTGACAGACACAAAAACATAATGAATCTAACTCTCAGACATTTCACTGAAAAACTATACACAAGAGTTCTTGGAGGTGAAACATGCTATCTAAATATGAGTAGCATTTTCCCACTCTGAGTTTATTATAGAATTTCCTTAAATCAAAGATTTGCTATGTTTTATTATTTCTCTTCCTTGCCACCACCATCACCCACCACCATTTTTCGTTTTTCTTTAAGATATATTGTTTTTGGAAGAAGTACAGAGAAAACGGTGGCAGAGGGGGAAAAAAGCAATGTTTTTGGATCTAGTATTGTATTTTCTTTTTACCAATAACAGAGAAACTGCATTCCATAAAGTGGTATCACCACACATTATAAAGAGCACTTGTATCTAGAACAAACAAGGGATACCTATGATGCAAGAAAAGGTATGTTCCTGAGAGAATTTTTAAACGTACTGAGATAATTGATTCACATGCAATAAGAAGAAATAATATGGAAATCTCCTGTAACCTTCACCCAGTTTCCCCCAGAAGGAACTCCTGCATAATATAGTACAACATCACAACCAGGAAACTGACACTGATAGAATTCACCAAGCTTATCCATATTTTGCCAGTTTGACATGCACGTGTTTGTGTGCTTTTGTAGACTCATGTCAGCAGCACTAGTCAAGATACGAAAGAGTCCATCTGAATTCCTAATACACAGTCTGCACTTACCTCTCTGCATCCACCTCAGTTCCCAAGCCTTAACTGCCACTACTTTGTTCTCAAGCTCCATAATTCTGTCATTTAAAGAATATTGTAAACATAGATTCATACAGCATGTAACCTTTTGAAATTGGCCTTTAACTCAAAATGATTTTATTGAACTATGGAAGGTATGTGTATCCATAGTTCACTGGCCCCCGCCACTGCACCTTTTTTTTTTTTTTTTTTTTTTTTTAAGGAAGGTGCAGGAAGGAATGTAGGCAAGTGGGTAGGCAGAGAAGAGACGGGAAGAAGCAGCATTTTATTTTATCTTCATTGTGTTGTTCACATTGCTTTTCTCCCCCAGGACCCAGGACATGAACCCAGGGGTATGTGGCCCCTATCTTCGGAGATGATTAACCTGACCAGCTAACCACCTGCTCCACCAGGGTGTACCTCACTCCCTTTTTTTGTGAATAGTATATCATAGATAAATGTTTTGGGAGAAAAAGGCTAAGCAATTTTACTCATTCCTGAAGTCCTTAGTCTGTCATTCCTTAGGAATGGGAAGCACTAATCAAAATGTAAGAATGATAACAGTAACAAAATGTTAACATAGTTTTGATACTGTACCTCCTTATTCTGATAAGATATATGCTGTATACATCGTTCAAGAAACATGGTTTCTTGGCATTCCTCAGAACCTATATCTCTTCCCCTTTTTTAAAGGAAAGGTACAGATAGGAATGAAGGCAGGCAGAGAGGAAGGCAGGCAGGAAGAGAGAAGAGGAAGAAGCACCTTACTTATTTTCATTTGTGTATCTTGGCTGTTCTCCCCAGACTGGGACACAAACCCAGGGCCTTGGGATGCTTGGGGACTATAGTTCAGCTGGAGGCAGTTGACCAAACCACTGCTCCATCAGGATATGCCAAGAACCTATATTTTCCATGTTACTTTCAAGTTATAAAATGGCATTTTAACATTTTAAACATTTTAACAACTTATCCATTCAATATTTGAGCCTATAATATGACAAGTGAATTCAACTTGATGATCCAACTAAAAAAAAAAAATCACGTGATTAAGAAATTAAAATTTCTGAATGTTTCATCTCAGACTGCGTACACCAGATACCTGCTTTTAATGTGAAGTGAAAAATAAACATTTCTAATTCCATTAGTGCGGCAATCTACAGGGACTACAATGGAATTTTTACATGTATAGAAATTCCTTTTTGCTCCTTAAACATGTGCAATAAATGCTGATGGAAGCTATTATTCAACAGAAGAGAGGCATAACCTTTGAGATCTAAATTACAATTAAAAAATAATTTGAGATAAATACACAAAAATGGAATAACAAAGTGATTACAATGTATTTTAAATTAAGGCAAAATACTAGTCAACCAAAAAATCACAATTAGTTATCAAATTTCAGTTCAACATGATAAAAAATGAGTCGATAAGCCATGTTCATAAACAGCCAATTCACTTAGAAAACATTCTTCTAAAATCTCCAAAACAGATAAAACAAATACCTGACTTCAACGTCCTGGGCACAGTCAACAAAAGCAGGTGAAAACTCTGATTGTTCCATTCTTGAATTTAGGAGATAGAAACTCTGGTTTGTATTTGTCACTATCAGATTCTAAGTGTTTAACACAGGACTGTTTAAGACGTAATTGTCTGACCTGCTTCCTTCAAGTCACTATCACATCTGAACAGCTCAGCCTATCCTCCGGCAACATGCAAAACATATTCCAACGAAGGGTTTGGCCTGATGACTATTCCTCAGTCTAGAAAAGGCAACAATCATAATAAGGAAACAGAGTAACAGCAGACATGCATTCTCAAGGCCAGTTCCTTAATAAAAACACATGACCAATATTTACAATATTAATATTAAACTAGAAACAAGCCGGGAGTTCACATATTTACTTAAAAAATATTTAGCGTCTTCTAAAAGAGAATTCTAAAGTATCACAGACAATGTACAATTTCTGATAAATGATCATCACAGTCTAATTTAACCAACTCCAATAAAGGGTCTTTAATTAAAAGCCCTGGAGACAGATTACAAATTAACTAGGAAACTCAAATAAATTTCTTCTAAATGGTTTCCATTTTTAAATATTAACAAAAGTGCCTGCACCGATTAAAACCCCTTCTTTAGTATCAGAAGGGCTTCTGCAATAGCTACACGCTGGATGAGCCTTGAGAACACTGTGCTAGGTGCAGTGGGTCAGTCACAAAGACAAATATGCGACTCCACTTAGATGAGGCGCTAAGAGACACCTTCATGAAGACAGAAACACGATGGCTGCTTACAAGTTTAGGAAGGAGGAAAGAATGAGGAGTTACAAGGGAGAGAGGAGTTTGACAGGCAGAGTTCAGTCTCACAAAAAGAAGAGTGACAGAGATGAACAGTGGTGACAGCCGCGTAACAATGTGAATATATTTAATACCACTGAACTGTACATAAAAATGGTAAAGATGGTAAATTTTGTTATGCGTACTTTACCACACACACACACACACACACACACACACACACAAAAGATCTAAAATTCCAAACACTTGAAGGTGCTCTTTTTATTGTTTCTATGATTTCAGACTGCACTCCTTCAGGAAATACCATTCCACCTGAGTCAGAAGTACACTCAGGCTATGATATATTATATATAATTAGGATACCTGATGTTTACTAAATGGTCTGTCTTTATTGCATAATTCTGCCCTTGCTTCCGCTGATAAATATGTGACATCGCAATCAAACATATACTTGATGGCATAAAGGCTAAGCAAACAATTGAACAGAAAGTACCAAACGCCTCTAGATAATCTCTTCCAAATGTGTTTTATGTTTTACTGATACAGATAAGAAGTGTTTACACTTTAATTCCCAGGCACAGCTGCACATGTCACACAGCGCAGAGGATCACCTGTGCCCATGATGCAGTCTTCATACCAATCGTGGAAACTAAAATTCGTGTTTTTCCAGAGTTTAAGGAGTAACAGCAACCTAAACATTTCAAAATGCTACACTGTCAGATGTTTCTGCTTAACAGACTTAAATCAACTTGTTATGAAATACTTTTTTCCTCTGAATAAACACATATCACAGAACTGCCATAAGGCTGACATTGTGACCTACTGGGCCAGTGACTCAGAATCTTTTCAAATGTTCAGCCTGTGTTCACCTGCAGGTCCACTGATTAAAGACTCTAACATGCAGTGTGGGTCATAAACTACCAAGGAGCAATTATTAAGTCCAAAACAATAAACATTTATTGAGGGTTTTTTTTTTTTTTTTTAAGGAAAGCTGCAGGCAGGAATGAAAGTGAGCAGACAGGCAAGAAGAGAGAGGAGGAAGAAGCACTTTATTTAATTACTTAGTTATTCACACTGACTTGTTCCCCCCAGTCCCAGGTCTTGAACCCCGGCACTTTGGGACCTTGGGATATATGTGGGACTGCTCCCAGACTGCTAGGCCACCAGGGCACACTTTTCTACAGTTAGAAGAAAACTTAAGAGATCTTGCTGTTTAATTCCATTATTTTACAGATTAAGAAACCACCACCTAGAAAGGTTATCTGGCCTCTGCAGAATTAGAATCTCATAAAACCTCAACTCATCTCTTCTGATTCTCATTCCAATTGTTTATACCTTTTCATTGCTTATAACTCATTCCTGTCTTTTGTTATCTTCACTAGTATTTCCAGGTCTAGTATATCATAAATATACTCTTTCTGACTCACCCATTTACAGTTTTAAAGTAGATAAAATCAGTTGTATGCATTTTCTATAGTTTTTAAAAGTAATATTTATTCTTTTGTTCACAATGCAATATTCATTTTTGGATGCTGAAATTGTATCTCAGTCTGTATTTAACATCACATCCTCCACCAGAGTTCCAGTGGCCTATACATTTTGATGATTAAAATTATGTACAAAAACTCAAGATAAATTGAAATTTTTAGTTACTTGTAGCATACCACTAGTAAAAATGACTTTTTTATTTCTATGGTAGATTTGCATCACTAAGTGATCAAAACAGAAAAATTTGGCAAGCCATAAAACAAGTTACATGGGTATATTTCCTACAGTGGAATGGACTGAAGATTCCACCTTGCAAGACAGAGATTTGTCCATCCATGTGCTTAAGTCATATTCTCGAGTTCTAGGAGAATATGAAATATGAATACACATTGGATAAATTGATAGAAAAGGATGGTTTTCACTGTATGAAGCTGTTGCTCAATCTATTCAACAAGTTTGAAATTATTCTGGATGGTAAGAGAACATGAAACTCCTTTGACTAAACCAAAACAAGAATGCAAAAGTTATGAGTGTTACCAAAGAACCCAGTAAGCGAAAAGACAAAGCAGAATAAAAGAGTATTTGGAACTTGGAAAAAGCAGTACCCAACATTTTAAACTCAGAGTAAAACAATACATTTTATGAGTTTCAGGATTCACCTTTTGCAGCCTTCTAAGAATGTACACAGATCGGCAGAAGGTATGTTTTTCACACAGCAGGGATGAAAGTTTGTATACGCAATGAATAAATTGATTTAAAATGAATGTTTTTTGCTTTTACAAGTTCGTTTTTATAATGTTCTCATCTTTATCTTTACATAAATTTCCAAAAGACTGCCATATAATACAAGGGCCTACAGCATGTGCTTGTATTAATTACTTGCTTTCATAGCTCAAGCATGACACACACTGTAAGTCAAAAAGGAAAAAGAAATGCTACCTAGCAAGTGACCTATCATCAGGTAAGTATCACCAGCATACTTTAAAAAAAAACTGTTATTTAAAAAATGAAAAATAGCAAGGCACACCCACCGGGCATAGTCCACAGACATGCCAAGGTTCCAGGCTCAAGACCCAGGGTCTGGGGAAATAACCAAGAACAGCAAATAAGTAACAGAGAGGGAGCCCTCTTCCTCCTCTCTCTTAAGGCCGGCCTGCTCACCTTCATTCCTACCTGTATCTTTCCTTTAAAAAAATAAAAAAGACGTCTGTAGAAGCCGCCATTTAGATGAATCTATGAAAAGTGTCCAATAAATTGATAACACTATATTTTTAAATATTAAAGGAAAAATTATCTGAATTCTAAATAAATATAAAAGTTGCTAATACCCAGAGTTACTCACATTCAATCTAACACAGAGAAGCCAGTAAACACAGTTTTAAGAAACCATTTAAGAATTATAATCAGTTTGTGGTAAATATCAATTAAAAATTTCTTAATCTTTTTTCCTTTCCCAAGGCCCTGGGTCTCTAAGCCAGGTCCTTGGACTTTACATGTCCTGTCCCTTAGCTAATGTGCTCATTCTTTTTTTTAATACATTTTTAACTAAGGTAACATTATTTTATAACACCATTTAAGTTTTAAGTGTGTAGGTTTGCTCTTCATCAAATATATGATCTCACATTATACCCACCACTAAATTTATAATACCTCCACCTCTGTCCACTGGATCCCCCATACCCTTTGTTCCCAACTCCAATCTCATGCCCTTTGGGAATCTCTTTTGTCAATGTCCCAAAGTTTGTTTTGTCTATTCATTTGCTTTGCTTTTTTAATATTCCACATGAGTGAAATCATACAGTATTTGTCTTTCCCCGTCTTATTTCACTTAACTATAATCCCTTCTAGCTCCATCCACGTTGTCACCAATAGCAAGATTTCAATTCTTCAAAAGCTGAATTACACTCTAGTGTGTGTGCATGTGTTTATGTATACATACATACATATACATACACAAATACAAAACATACACACACACCACATCTTTATCTAATCAACTGTTGATAGGCACTCAGGGTATTTCCATTTCCTGGCTATTACAAATAGTGCTGCAATGAACACAGATGCATGTCTTTCTGAATTAGTGGTTTCTTATTCTGCAGATACCTAAAAGTAGAATTTCTGATAGCTCTATGTTTAACTTCTTGAGGAGCTCTACAGTGTTTTCCAAAGTGGCTATACCAATTTACATTTCTACTAACAGTGTTACAGAGTTCTCTTTTCTCAACAGCCTCCCCAACACTTGTTTCTAGTCTGTTTTTTTTTTTTTTTACTACTCCCTACGCTCTGGTCCCAATTCTTCATTCATAGACTTTACACGGCCTGCACCTTAGCTGCCTGAGCCACAAGGGCGCACCTGTTGTTTCTTGCTTTTGGTGCTGATCATTCCCACGGATGTGAGGTGATTATCTCTTTGTGGTTTTGATTTGCATGTCCCTGATAATAAGCGATGGTGAGAATTTTTTCATGTGCCTTTTGGCCATCTGTACTTCTTTGGAGAAGTGTCTATTCAGATGTTCTGCCCATTTTTTTGACTGGTTTACTTGTTGGGTTTTTTTTTAATTGTTGAATTGTATGAGTTCTTCATATATTTTAGATATTAACCCTTTATCATATATATGATGAACAAATATTTTCTCCCATTCAGTTGACTCTCCTTTTATTCTGATGACATCTGTTTTTCTGTTTAAGAGGAAGGAAGCAGGAATGAAGGCAAGTAGGCAGGCAGGTAGGCGGAGAAAGAGAGAGACGCATTTATTTATTTAGTTGTTCATTTTGGTTGCCACCCCCTGCATGATGAACCAAGGTCATTGGCCCTCACATGGACTATGACCCAGTTGCAGTTCAAATGCCTGTACCTCTACGGCATGTCAGTAAGTTTTTTTTAGCTATGCAGCAGCTTTTTAGCTTTATCTAGTCCTATTTACTTTTATTTTTATTTCCCTTTCAGTTAAAGTCAAGTCTCCAAACACATTGCTAAGGGTGATAGCTTGGGACTACACATTGACTATGTTTTCTTCTATGTATGTTACAGTTTTCTGTTTTATATCCAAGTCTCTAATACATTTTGAATTAATTTATGTCTAACAATAGAGTTTCACTTTAAGGTGTGGCTGTCCAGTTTTCCCAACACCATTTGTTGGAAACACTTTCCCTTTCTTCATTGTATGTTGCTCGCTCCTTTGTCATAAATCAACTGATCATATATATGAGTTTATTTCGGGGTCTCAATTCTAGTCCATAGATGTGTGCATAAAGTTTCATACTTATTCACTAAAGTGCAATTTCCCAGTAGCTGAAGACTTCACTCTTAAGGAGTTTTATTAGTAGTTATCTGTAAGAATCAGAAAGAAGTTAAGAGAAAGCAACTATTAACACAGAGTATGATACACTTGTAGTTAAAAGCTGGGACTCTGGACAGGGTTTAAGCCATGAACTAGCTGTATGACCTAGAGTAAATGACCTAAATTTCTATGCACACTAATTTCATCATCTGTAAAATGAAGATAACAGGCGCATACTTCATAGAGTTGTTTTGAGGATTGAATAGACCAACTACTCACCGATGATAGGCTTCTCGCCGATACTTCTTCAAGGCATGTTTATCCATATTAGCAGGCATATCCGCTGCATTCTGTAAGCGATCACTCCAGGAGGTTGTCATTTTATTTTAATTGTATGCTATATTCTAGAAAATAAAATCAAAGCTTAATATTGGTATCTGTATACTGAGATATAATTTTTAAAACATTATAGAACACTTATAATGATCTATTAAAATGTATTGATAAATACATTTGATATGTATTAAATATGATAAATATACTTAAAAACATACCAGCACTTCATTTAGGAAAATATAGTTTTATATGATCATTTCTATCCAAAAAAACTGCATATATCATTTCTAAATAATTAAGCATGATGCCAGTGATAGCTAACTTTAACCCTAAATTTTAAGAAAGGAAACGAAACTGCAGATGTAAGAAAATATATCATTTTCAATTTATGTATATTTCAGAATGTGTGAAGCAACTTCTGTTTTCTTTTTCCAATGGTCCTGGTCCTGAACCCAGGTCCTTGGGCTTTATATGGCCTGCTCTTTAGCCACTGAGTCACAGGGGTACACCTTTTAATTTCTTAAATACCCAAGTATTTACCCAAGTATTAGAAAGGACATTTCTTTTAATTACTGACTCACACCCCCACGCCCCCACCATAGGTGATAAACTATGGCTTTCATAGCCTGTTCCCTAGCTGCCTGAGGCACAGAAGGGATCTTGCAAGAAACATTTTATTTTTAACAAGCAGACAGGCAGAAAGAAGCCACTCATTTACTTTTGTTCTCCCCACCCACAACCCCTGTACCTTTGGACTATGTCTTAACATTTTAGCCACTAGTTGCACCAGAAGCAACTTGTTAATTCTGAACAACCCACTAAGCTCAACCAAGTGGTGGTATAAATATAAGAATGTCTGATCTCTAATTATATTATACTTTTATATTTTTATGTAATAAATTATCTTTTAGCTGGCATCATAGATTATGGACTTTTTATAGTCCATAAAATATTTCATCTCAGAAGAATAAATACCTAAAATAAGGTGAGCAATTAAGAATTTAATACTAGCATTAATTGAGGTTTCAATTTTTGAAGTTTTCATCCATAAATAGTATTAAGGATGAAAAGCGTCCCTTTAGAATGAAATTTATTAACATTTATTTAAATAGCTTGTAAAAACATCTGAAACCTGACTTATTTCCAATTTTGAAAATGCTAACATAATTTATGACGGTAAGTCAATTTTAAATAAACCACATTGATAGTTTTAACACAATAATTTACTGCGGTGAAATTCACATAGGAAAGTTAATAAGCATTTTGAACTGAATGCATCAATGCCATTCAGCACACTGAAAACGCTACACAACTGCCACCTCCCACTACCGCTAGACCCAAAGTATTTCCACATGCCCAAGTAAAACCCCTCAGTAAGCAGGTTTCTTCCAATCCCTCCACCAATCAGGCCCCAGCAACCACCAACCTGGGTTCTCTATGGATATATATCTACTCTATGCATTTCATATCAGAAGAAGTATACGTTATGTAGCTTTTTGCATCTGTATCTGATTTCTTTTACTAAGCATACTGTTTCTAAATTTCATTCTTGTACCATGTTTCATATATTTAACCCATTTATGGCTGAATTATAAACATAAATATGTATATATAGTGCATAAATATATATTTATACATTTGAATATATTTATACTATATAAATAATAAATACACACTGTATGTATATACCACTATTGATCCATTCATCCTCTGGCATTTAGACTACTACTTCTTGATGACTGTGAATGATGCTGTTATGAATGTGCACACACAATGTATTTGGCTTGTATCAATTTTTAATTCTTTAGGATATATACTTGATTCTGCAATATTTTTGAAGTAATCAAGATTTCCATACACTATTTATAAAAGCATTAGTACTTGCAAGAGATTCTGCTTACAATCATATTAAGGCATATGATTAACTTGAGAGAAGTTATTTGCTAAACTATTTTTTTTTTTCAAATCAAAACAGTCCACATAGGAGGAGTACGGGAAGAAAAGAACACTGGAACTTGGGGGTGAGTGTGGTGTGAAATACAGACTGAGATGAATTTTCAGTATCTTAAAAAATGAACAGAGCATTATGAACAAGAAAAAAAATAAACATTACAATTTAAAAAATGAAAACAAAATTCAAATTATGCCTTAATCATTTTATTTCCATTACCATGTAAAGTGTCACATATAATATTTAATATGATCTCCCTCCTCAATGAAAAAAAAAATCATATAGCAAATCCAGACCAAAAAAAGGAGAAAATGTTAAAGTAGATAATTATAATGAATATTCAAAGACTTGAAAGGAAGAGGAAATGGGGAGATCATCATTCTCAATATTCATTTTTAAAAGAAAGGTGCAGGCAGGAAAGATGCAGAAGCAGGCAGGCAGGTAGGAAAGGGGTGGGGGTGGGGGTAGAAGTATTTTCTTTCATTTGGTTGTTATTTGGTAGTCCTTCTGGCCCCAGGGGGCGAACTCATGATGCGAGTTGTTTGCGGGCTGCACTGATCCATCCAACTCCGCTGAAAAGACCATTCTGAACCTTGTTTTCTGACATGGTTAAATTACTTGGAAGCAGTTTGATCCTTTCAGGTCTTTATGAGGCAGGCCCAGAACAGGGTTTGGCAAAGATAATTTTGCCCCACTACAGATGCAAAACCCTGCAAACGTTACACTAGCATGTGTGAATGATGAGGTCTCCCATCTGGCTGACTAGGGCGAGAACTATTTGGAGCTTGTGTGACCTTTTGAGATTGTTCCTTTAAACACCTCTTGGATTGTTCTTTTTTTAGGCCTCACGTGGTTTCTTCACCCACAAAAAACTGACAGAACTGCAAGGATCCGCACCCAGAGCTGGAGAGCTCAATACTCTCTCAATGACCTCTAGCACAAGTGAGCAGATTATCAGTTAAAGACAGAAAAAGCTTGATAACACTATCAACCAACTTGAACAACTGACATTTATAAACAATCTACCCCCCAAATTGTAGACTATTTGTTCTTTTCAAGGGTTCATTGAACACTTACCAAAACAGTCATATTCTGAGCCATGAAACAAGTTTCAATAAATTTAAAAAGACTCAAGCCACTCGTGGCTGGGAAGTATCATATATCATTAAAATAGATATTTTACCCAAAGCAACAGGTTTAATGCAATCCCCACTAAAATCCCATGGGTTTATTTCCAAGAAATAGAACAAAAAAATCTTAAAATTTGTATGGAACAACAAAAGACCCCAAACAGTCAAAGCGATCATTAAAAAAAGAACTGGAGGGATTATACTTCCAGACTTTGAACTATATTACAAAGCAAGTGTAATCAAAACAGTATGGTAGTGGAATAATAACAGAGCCACAGATCAGTGGAATAGAAATGAATAACCAGCCAGTTAATCTACAACAAAGGAGCTAAAAGCATTCAAAGAAAAGAGGAAAAGTCTCTTCAACAAATGGTGTTGGGAAAACTGGACAGACACATGCAAAAGAATGAAGTTAGACCACTCTCTAAAAACATGCACAAAAGTCAACTCAGGATGAGAGACTTGGACATAAGACCAGAAACCATAAAGTTCTTAAACAATATAGGAAAGACTTTCCATGACATCCATCATAGAACCCTTTGGGGACTGAACTCCACCATCAAGAGAAACAAAAAGAAAAATAAAAAACTAGGACTACATCAAACTAGGAGCTTCTTCACAACAAAAGAAAACCACCAAAACCAAAAGGACACCTACTAACTGGGAGAAGATATTTGCATTTGATATTTCTGACAAAGGCTTAGTATCTAAAATATACAAAGAACTCATAAAACTCAACAACAGAAGAATAGGCAATCCAATAAAAAAAAATGGGAGGAGGAAGTGGAGGGACACTTTTCTGGAGACGATATACAGATGGCCAACATGCACATGAAATTATGTTCTTACTTGTGGACTATCAGCGAAATGCAAATTAAAACAACAATGAGATATCACCTTACACCTGAAAGACTGGCTATTATCCAAATGTCTGGAGATAAAAAATGTTGGTGAGACTGCAGAGAAAAGGTAACATTTTTACACTGTTGGTGGGAGTGTAAATTGGTACAACCCCTATGGAAAAGTTTGGAGATTCCTCAAAAAACTGAAGACGGAAATCCCATATAATCCCATCATTCCACTTGGACATCTTCCCAAAAGGTACAAAAGCACCCATTCCAAGAGATGTTTGCATCCCCATGTTTACTGCGGCTCTATTCTCAATAGCTAAGAACTGGAAATTACCTAAGTGCCCAACATCAGATGACAGGATCAAGGAGATGTGGTGCATAGATACAAGGGAACACTACATGGCCCTTAGAAGAGATGAAACCCTGTCATTTGAATCAGCATAGATGGAACTAGAGGGGATGATATTAAGTGAAACAAGTCAAAACAAGAGAAATATCAGATGACCTCACTCATAAGTGGAATGCAAACAGACAAAACAGAGGAAACAGAACTGAGGTGACCAAAAGGGAATGGGGTGGGCAGGGGCAAATGCAGGTGGGGCCCACTGGACAGAGGGGAAGAGCACTTGGTGATTTGGTGGAGGGAATGGTGTGTTAAAACATAACTAAGAAATGGGGAATCCATATACAGAAAATTATTTTAATGTCTTTTAATAGTCACTACAATAAAAAATTAAATTAAAAAAACTGGACAGCCATAGTTGTGAAATTATGAAAATTAAATGGAAAACCTGTTTTTGATTGGTATTAGAGGCCTCCACACATTACCAAGAGTCTATGAAGTTTCCTGTTGGCAAAATAAAAAAATTTTTGATTGAGAAAAATCAAGAATTAAAAAGAAAGATAAAAAAATAAAAATTGAAAAATAAAAAGACTCAAGTCATACAAACTTTGTTCCCTGGCCACAATATTAAATTAGAAATAAATGAGGGGGACACATCTGGAAAGTACCCAAGTACTAAAAGTTAAATTGAAACACATTTTTATATAACCTATGGATCAAAGGAGAAATTATAAATCATTTTGAACTGAGTCAAAATGTAAATACATATTTATTAAAATGTGTTGATAAGGGAATCAAAATAATTCACTAAGAGTATCACCTAAACACAAAAAGTGACAATAAAAGGGAAAACAGGGGACAAAAAATGTAAGAGTCATAGAAAACAGGAAGATGGCAAGATAATGTCCTCCTTATCAGTAATTACTTTTACTGTAAATGGTTTAAACTCTCCCATCAAAGGGAAGAGGTTGGCATCCCTGGTGGTTGGATCCGCTGCCTCTGGCAGAGTGTAGTCCACGTACATCCCAGGGACCCAGGTTCATGTAGGTGAGTGGGAGCAGCTAGGATGAATAACAAGACAGAAATGAGTAAGAGTGCTTATTCCCCTCTCTTCCTGCCTGCTCATCTTCATTCCTACCTGTGCCTTTCCTTAAAAAAAAAAAAAAAAAAAAAAAAAAAAAAAAAAAAAAAAAAAAAAAAAAAAAAAAAAAAAAAAAAAAAAAAAGGCAAAGGTTGACAGAAAGTCTTTTTACAAAAGACTCACTTTAGACCCTAAGTTACAAATAGGTTGAAAGTGGAAGGACAGGAAAAGATATTCTATACAGAGTGAAGTGGCTATACCTGAGTACTTTTAAGTCAAAAACTGTTATAATACACAAAGGACTGCATTATATATTGACGAAAGGGTTAACAGACAAGCTACAGCAATTAAAAACATGTGTGTGCCCAGCAAGAGAGCCCCAAAACATATGAAGCAAACACTAATGAATTTGAAGGGAGAAATAGATTTCTAGAGTAATACCTGGAGACTTCAAACAGCACTTCCAATAACGGATACTGATAGGATATAAAGAGCTTGAACAACATTATAAACTTAACTAGACCTAAGAGAGAGACTGCTCCACCCAATAACAGAATAATGCCATATTGTACCATGTGTAATATGTACTTTTTTGCCCAAATTTGTGAGGGAAAAATAAGAATGGGCATTATACATAGGTAGTACTAATTCTGTATCTATGTAAATGTTTTCAATTCTTTTATTTATGCTTATCGGTTAAAAGTGTAACTCTAGATATCAACAGTGATAACCATTTTCATATGTAAAACAATACCCTGGAAAAAGGATGGAATGAAGGAGGCATGAAAATCCAGTTTAACGAAGTCTGGTCACAAAGGCCTGGAAGATTACTTTAAAAAACAGCTTTTCTTGTTTTTAATCAATCACTTAGAAGTCCATGTTACACCAAGTGCAAAAGCAATCCCAGCAGACTTGAAAACCCAACTTGCTATGATACCTGTGGGCTCATCAGTGAGCTCTCAACTCTTGATGTGTCTATAAACAACCCCTTTAAGGCTCTAGTGAAGAAAGAGTGGACGTGGTGGATGCAGTCAGCTGGCAGTTTTAGCATCTACAAGCAGAATCAAGGTCTCCCAGGTTTGTGACTGGACCCTAAGATCATGGAACGGAGTCAAGAAGGAAGCGGTTGTAAAATCGTTTAAAAAACGCGGCATCAGCAATGCAATAGGTGGAACTGAGGATGATGAAATTTATAAGGATGAGGAAAGTGACTTTTCAGAAGACACCGGTAATGTAGAAATTGAAGACGACGACACTTCTGATACTGACAGTGAGGAAGAGATCTTGACCTTATAAATTTGTTACCAGTACATAAGGTTTCTCCTACCTTGTACCTGCTCCTGTATTTTGTAATTATTTGTTACATAAAATTTCTTGTACCATAATGTTAAAAAATAAATGCTAAAATTCCTTTATAATGCAACAAACCAGTATCTAAATATAAACAGTAAACATCTGAATTAAAAAGAAAGATTTCTGTCCTGAAAGTTGGGGCCAAAAACATGGGTGCGCATTACACACAGGTATTATACACGGCAAAACATGGTGCATTCTTCTCAAGTACACAGGGAACATTATGCAGAACAGATCACAAAACAAGTTCCAACAAATGTTTACAAAATGAAATCATAGAGAGTATTTTCTCCTCTCACAAAGAGGAAGAAGTCAATAATATAAGAAAACTAAAATGCATCACACCCTGTGACTCAGGCAACCTAGCAGACTGTAAGGCGTGAAGACCCAGGGTGTGGCCCTGGTGAAAAGACAGAATGAACTACAGAAAGGTGCTTCCTCCTACTCCTCTTTTTTCCTTAAATTCTTCCTCCTCCCTTCTCTTCCTTCTTCTCTTTAATTTACATACACTATAAAATTGACAAAGTACAAGGCCCTGGTAGAGTAGCAGTTAGGTCTGCCATATTTGGTTGACCACAGTCCATATACATCCAAAACACCCGGGTTTGTGTCCCACGACAGCGGGGAACAATCAAGATGTAAGACTAAAATAAACAGGAATGCTTCTTCCTCCTCTCCCTGCCTCCCTGCTTGCCTACCTGCCTCATTCCTGCCTGCATATTTCCTTTAAACAAAATTCACAAATATGTGAAAATTAAATAACGGATTTCTTAAACAATCGATGGATCAAAAAAGGAATCACATGGAAAACTAAAAAATTGCAAAACAAAAACAAAACCACAACATACTAAGAGTTATGGAAGCAGAGAAAGCAAAGCTCAGAGTAAAATTTATAAATGTAAATTTCTCAATAAAAATAACTTCATACCTTGAGAAATTAGAACCAAAAATGAAAAAAAAAGAAAGAAAAAACTAAACTCAAAACCAGAAGGAAAAAATATAGATTAGAACAAAAGAATTGATGAAATTTTCCAAAAGTTCAGTTTTTTAACTGACAAAAAAAGACAAATCTGTAGAATGACTAGGAAATAAAATAAGATGCAAATAACTAGAATCAAATAAAAGCAAGGACACTGATACTGACCACACAGAAATAAAAATCAAATCCAACAATAAAAAGAGAAAAGTATCATCAAATGAAGTTGATCCCAGGAATGCAGGTATGATTCGACATATACTAATGAGTCAGTGGAATTCATCATTTTAGCAGACTAAGAAAGAAACTATATGATCATCTGAACAGAGAAAAAGCATAACATCTAACATGCTTTTCTGATTAAAAAAACTCTCAGCAAACTATGAATAAAAGGAAATTTCCTTAGCATTATGAAGGAAATTTCCTTAGCATTATGAAGTGCACTGCCAAAACCTACAGCTAGTATCACCTGAAAGGTGAAGTGTTTTCCCCCAGACCAGGAGAAGATGTGCACTCTAGTGCTTCTACACGAAACCGTCTAGAGGTCCTGTTCTAGCCGCTGTAATTAGGCATCTCTCAGTATAAATATCAATTCAAAAGGAATCACAAACCTAAAAGTAAAATATAAAATTTCTAAAAGAAAATGGAGGAGCAAATCTTGGGGAGCTCTGGGTTAATCAATTTTTCTTAATTCCAACTAACATACAGAAAAAAGTTCTGATAAAAGAAAAAAGGTAGGCGTGCCCTGGCGGCGTGGCTGTCACTCACGGTCTCCTGCTGGCGTAGTCCACAGCCTAGAGTAACCAAAATTAGCAAAGAAATAAAATACATGCTTCTTTAAAAGAGAAAAGAAAAAAGCTGATAGATTAGATTCCATCAAAATTTAAAACTTCTGCTCTTCAAAAGACACTGATAGGAAAAAATAAGTTACAACAAAAGAGAAATTCTTAGCCTCGCAGAGCTTGCATTATAGTGGAGGTCAGACAGTTACCACATATATATGGTGTTAGGTGTGATAATAAGGATTATGTCAGATAAATAAATAAGGTGAAATAAAGAATGATAATAGTCATATTGTAGACAGGAAAAGCTTAGACGGTCTCTTTGAAGAAGGTAATATTTGTTCAGAGACCAATAAAGTGAGGGAGTGATAGATAAAATCAAACCAACCACAGAGTTGGCGTTATTAAGTCATGTTAATCTATTCTGCACAATGCAGTTTATACATATATGAGTGACACAAAACACAGTCATTTGCCAGTTAACAGTGTTAAGTGAACAACGCAGCTACTGCACGAACGTGGTGGCCCTATGTTTACCTGGGTGTGCAGTGGGCTCTACCATCCAAGTCTGCGTAAGTGAACTTCATGACATTCGCACAACAAAACTGGTATGTTTCTCAAAACATCCCTGTTGTCAAGCCAACATATGGCTATACTAAAAATGTAAATAATGTCTCTGCATCTTGTTTGTACATTCATTATATGGCTAACAGGACTAAGAACAAAAAATTACAGTATTGTATTTTCATATTGTGTTTCCATTAAAATGTTTTCTATCCTTTCTGTGGGAGAGAATAGAGAGAAGCTACAGTTTGGGGGGAAATATTTGTAAATGACATATCTAGAATATATAGAGTGCTCTCAAAATGCAATAAGACAACAACCCAATTATTAAAACATAGGCAAAACATCTGAACAAACATGTCATCAAAAAATATATTCGATAGCAAGTAAGTATATGAAATGATGCTTAACATCATGTATCATTAGGGAAATGAAAATCACAACTAGAATGAGATTTCACTACATGCTATCTGAATGTTAGAAATTAAAAAGACTGACACTGCCATGTCTGCTGAGAACATAAAGCGACTAAAACTCAAACACACTGCCAGGGATAATATAAAAAACGGCACACATAGGCTTTCAAAAATGGTCTGCCATTTCTTTAAAAAGTTAAACATTTATCTACTATAGTCTTTCTACTCCTAAGTAATTACCCAAGACAAGCAAGCATATGCAAATGAATATAGCATTAAGAACAAAAGAATAACTAGTAAAGAGTTTATTAAAAAAGCATATGTAAACATAAAGACATTATCTACAAATATTCATAGCAATTTTGCAATGGGCAGAAATTAAAACCCAAATGCCTAAAACAGGTGAACGAATTTTTGTGGTACAGCCATATAACTTAAATGCCATATAACTTAAATCAGGAAACCAACTGATATATAACATAACTAAATCTCAATTATCAATGAATACTAACAAATGAGTCCGTATTAGCGATTCCATTTATAAAAAATTCTAGAAAATGAAAACTACTCTATAGTGACAGAGAAAATCAGTGGTTGCCCAAAGGTGGAGAAATAAGGTAAAGAAAGACCCAAGGAAACTTTTGGGGGTATTATCTTGATAATGGTTGTATACATATGTCAAAACTTACTGTACACTCTAAATATGTGCAGTTTACTATATATAGTTGTAGCTCAAAAAACTTTTATTTTTTTAAACAAACACACAGACATAGGGCTCAAACCTGGATCCAAGTTTCATAGCCTGTACTTTAGCTGCCAGAGCCAGAGAGGGGCCTCAACAGACTTTTCTTAAAGTCAAGCTTTATTTTTCTCTTTCCTTACAAATTAGCGGTAGTAATTACAGTAAGAAATTTACTCCTTTTTTTTTTAAGGAAAGGAGCAGGCAAGGAGGAAGAAGCATTTATTTATTTTACTGTGTTGTTCATCTTGGTTGTCCCCCCCACCCCAGCCCTGCGTCAAGAACCAGAGTCCTTAAGATCTATGGGAACCATGCTAGCCTAGAGGTCATATATTTTACCACTAAGTCATCAGGTCTTTAAATGATCATAGGGTTATTTGCAAATATAAAAATATTTTTACAGTTTTATCATGCATTTCTTTAAATTATTTGTAGAAAAAAATCAAAGATCATTCATGGACTAAACAAAATATATTTACACAAAACTTTATTCAATTAAAATGCAAACATGGTGTGCCCTAGTGGTATAATGGTTGGGTCTACTGCTTCCAACTGAGCACAGCCCAAGTACATCCCAAAGACCCAGGTTTGCATCCTGGGCCAGGAGAAACAACCAAGATGTAGAACTAAAGCAAAAACTAAATGAAGGTGTGCTCTGGTGGCCTAGTGGTTTAAACCAGGCACAGTCCACACACATCCCAAGGTCCCTGGTTCAAGACCCAGGGCCAGGGAAACAATCAAAAAGATATATGACTTAATAAAATAAAATGCTTCTTCCATGTCTCTCTTCCCACCTGACTGCTTACTCACCTGAATCCCTGCCTGTACCTTTCCTTAATAAATGAAAGTGTTTCTTTAAAAAAAAATTTTTAATAAATGATAAAATAACCATATTACCACTAACATGGGAGATAAGGTGTCATAAAGTCTACATAGCTACGTGAAGGCAAAACAAGATTTTCTTAAATCATCTTCAAAAGGAAAGTTTTACTATGATTTTTATCTAACACATCTTAGCATTACTATGTCTTTTATAATCCATCCATAGAAATTCACCAAGTCAATCTATTTAAAGCTTAACTGTATTCATAGTGACAATAAAATTAATATCCTTTGTCATCTGAAAGAGGGGAAAAGTTTCAATAAGTAGATAAACATTCCGTTTGTCATCTGTTTAGGGTCTAGCTTAAAAGTAGTTGCTTTCAGTAAGGGAAAGCTGTGACTAATAATGAATAAATAAAAAGCTCAGATTTTAATTCCTTCCGAAACTAGCTGTATAGTTAAATTTCTGGTTTCATCATAAAATATCCAGTTTCCAAAATAGCTGCACCTGAAGAATAACAAATTATTGTAGAGTCACACTGAAAAATATTTCACAAGCTAAATACACAATTCCTTTCACCACCACTCCTACACCCCCACTCCCACCCCCACAACTCCCCAAGCAGGAAAGGGAAACCTGTGGCCCCAACAGCTCCAGGCAACTGCAGAAAACAGGAAACAGAGTTACTGAAACTGTAGGGTAAGCCTGGCTAGCAATCTGCAGCCTAGTGAGTGTCTTTTGAAACGTTTCTTCAAGTCAAGCCAGTAATGCACTTGAAAGAAAATAGCACTTAAACACAATATACAGCACAGGTCTAACAGGCAAATACAAATCACATGGCATTTTGAATTAAAATTCATTGTAATGGATTGTGTTAATACAGAAAACAAAGTACTAACAATATAAACACTCATGTGTTTTACTAAACCTTGCTGAAATTTATTTTGTGCTTGAAATATAAAAGTTCAGACATGCCCCAGGGGAGTACATTTGGGCACAGACCACATACATCCCAAAGTCCCAAGTTTGTGACCTGGGGCCAGGAGGAACAGCCAAGATGAACAATTAAACAAAAATAAAAGTACTTCTTATCTTCTCTCTTCCTGCCTGCCTGCCTGCCTCTATTCTCCTTTATTCCTGCCTGTAACTGTTCTTTGAGGGAAAAATATAGCTATTCAAAATAAAATATATAAACAAAATTTATATATTTTATATACATATAAGATATACATCTCACTTCTTTAAAAATTATGAAAGTTGTAACTGATACATTTTATAATGTACAAACATTTTATAATCAACATTCTCATTCTAAAAACATTGAGCATGGCTGTGAAACTTAAGTGGAAAGGATAATTTTGAATGCTTTCTTCGTATTTTCTTACCAAATTTATTTTAGTCTTCATAAATACAACTTTAATTGCATATTATACAAATTAAACTAGTTTAACTTTATAGGAAAATAAAATAACTATATCTTCCCCATCTAAATGCCTAGTATCATTCTAATTCTAATCCTTGAGAGAGGAGCAAGTGAAAATGAGAGTACAATAGTAAGTCACTTGGTTTTATCATCATGCTGTTGTCAAGGGTCCATCTTTAAAACATGACAAACCAAATGACTTAAAATAGATTCCCTGGAAAACAAGGGAAGTCAGAATGAAAGTTAGATTAATTCATCTGACAATACCGCTGAAAAATTATATCAGTTATTGGTAGAGTATCATCTATAACTCAACAGAACTCTTGAAATAAACTCTAGCTTTTAAAGTATTTTTATAACGTTTGTTTCTTCTCAACATAAAATAGCTGCAATGAAAAATGATATACAATGTCAACTTTTCCCAAAAAAGGAAGACTCCTTAAAAATGTTGCATATAAAAAAGAAGTTCATGAGTTTTTCATGATGTTCATAGTTCTTTATATCATTCGCCCCAAACTGTACTGTATCTTTCTGTCAAAGAACAACATTTTGTATAACAAGAGGACTAATAAATTTGAACTAATGAAGGAGCTCTTACCTATCCATACACACTCTCCCTGACCCCTTTTTTTTTTTTGCACAAGAACTTCTAGACAGATAATTGAACAATCTGCATACTACCAGTCCTTTACTCTAAAATGGAGCTCCACAGGGTGAGACTTGCTTCACTTGCTGCCAAATCCCTAGCTCCTTGAGCAGTGAACTTAATACATGCAGACAGAAATACATGAACTCCTAAACCCCTATACTTGGAGCTCTTTGTTTTTCAGAAGCTAATTCTTGTGTAAGCCTGAAAATGCAAGAATACTGCACAAGTTTCATTTAATGCTCTAAATGAACCTTTGTGAAATCTTACTCTTAGTTCAGAAACTCCTAAGATTCTTGGCTTGATTAATGTAATATTTTGCTAATGTTTTGTCATCAGGTCTTGGAACAAATGGTTCCTTATTCTTTGATGTAAAATAACAAAACTGAGATGAGATCTTGTCAAGTGAGATGCAGTACCTATTGCCTTGACAATTTTTCTTCCTCAATCAATAAGATGGCCCAATCTCTAGTCTGAACTTTAAATTAATTATGTCCCTAAAGCTTCAAAAACTATAAAAAGGACATTAATTTTGTTATGTTCTCTGGAACATTCTACTGCTGTTACTCTTCCAATTCCATAACCTCTGCATATCACAGAATGCACTATATTTGTTGTAAATCAGCATATTAAGGTTGCTTCTCAAAGGAATTTTTTCAACAATGTTTCCAGCAATA
The DNA here is from genome assembly GCA_004363575.1 of Solenodon paradoxus. Lineage (NCBI taxonomy): Eukaryota > Metazoa > Chordata > Mammalia > Eulipotyphla > Solenodontidae > Solenodon > Solenodon paradoxus. Next base: position 177,771 of record RJWH01001935.1, read on the forward strand.
TTGTTAAAAGAATAAGAAAAAACAAAAGAACTATTTTTTTCTTTTAAAGGAATGGTACAGGAAGGAATGAAGGCGAGCAGACAAGAAGACAGAAAAGAAGTGTTTATTTTTTATTTTTGTTTTTTTCAGTCGTTCATCTTGGTTGTTCCTGCTGGTCCCAGGTCTCAAACCTGGGTCCTTGGGATGAATTATGTCCAGTATTCTTATCCACTAGGCTACCAGGGTACTACATAAAGAAAGCATTTTAAACGACTGGACTTGAGGTTATGTGGTATGCTATCTCTTTCAAAACACTGCTATAATGAACTAAGGCCTTTCAAAAGCATAAAGGTAACTACCAAACAATTTTTAAATTCAGGTATCAGTTTTTGCATTTGCATCTTCAGTAATTATTCTTGAATATTCCTTTTAAAAAACAGGTAGAAAGCTCTAATTTATTTCAAATAGAACTCATTCTCTTAGCAATGAGCTCCTGCACGCTGCTCAACATTATTCTAGCTGTTATCTTTCCTCTTACAAAATACTAAAAAGATGAAAACTTGTGAGGCAGAAATAATCACCACAGTATTTCCAAGTTTTGTATATAAATTCACTTTTTCATATAAGTCCACTTTTTGGTAAAATAAAATTCAGAGTATGCATACATCTAATGTCTTAACTTTTATTGAGTGCTCAATTTCATTCATGTATTATTCTAAGTACTAACATATTTTATCAGATTATCTTCTCACAACCATGTGACTTAGCATTACCTTCAAACAAAAAGGAAAACAGCATAGAGAAGTCAAATAATTGGACCAAAGTCACAGACTTAAACTCGTGAAAAGTGCAGTTTCTGAATCACGCTGGGTTCAAAACCTAGCTCCAAAGGTTTATATGACTTCAGTTTCTTCCCCTCCAAAATGATCCAAGTTAGAAACAAAGGTTCAATGTACTAACAAGTGCTCAGTATCAAGAACAGTGGCTTAAACACAGTGCTTGATAATTATTTTTAATATAATGCTTGAGCCCATGTTTAATACTCACAACCTCTGCACAATGAAGTACTTTACGTAGTTTCAGAGTCAAAAGCTCCAAGTGCCCCTTATGTGCCAAGGGCTGTACAATTTCACCCATTTTTTCATGCCAATCTCAGTATCCTAAATGTAACCTGCATCATAGGTTTTTTTCCCTGAAAGTTTTGTTCCACACAGAATAATCTCATCAAACCCACTGCCAAAGCAAACACAAGGCTAAAAATACAGCATTTACGAAACTCATTTGTGAAAGATTTCAAAGTTTACTCTCCAATTTACAAGGTGGTCTTACAGCATTATACCAATTAACTTTTTTAGATAAAGCTTAAAATTCTAACAATTAAGTGAAACGCCCAAAGGAGTGCAAGACAACATACACCTGGGTCCAGGGGGAAAACAACCAGTATGCGCAACTAAATAAAAAATAAAGTAAGATACTTCCTCCTCTCTTCCTGTTTGCATATATATATATATATATATATATATATATACACACACACATAAAAATAAAAATTCTAACCATTTTGAAATAGAATGTTTAAGCTGTTTCAGCCTATAGTTTTAGTTAACTTAGTAGCTCTAAACTAATGAACAGCTACATAAAATGCTTCTTCCTCCTCTCTTCCAGCCTGCCTGCTGCCAGACTTCCTTCATTCCTGTCTGCTGTCTTTCCTCTTAAAAGAAGAAAAAAACAAAAAGGAAGACACACAAACTTGACACTATAACATCTGAAAGTTTACTGAAAGCAATTTGAATATAAAACAAGAGAAAACTGACAAATCCAAATTGAGAGATTATCTACAAAACTATGCTGTTTTTCAAATACATCAATATTATGAAAACAATCGTAGGAGCTGTTATAGATTAAAAGTAACTAAAGGGACGAGGCAACCAAATGCAATTAATGATTTTTGATTAGATCCTGGTCCAGGGGTGGGGTTCAAGAATAGACATTGGTCACTGCTGGGACAACTGAGAAATTTTTAATACTTGCTGGATATCAAATAATGGGACAACTGAGAAATTTTTAATACTGGATATTAAATAATGTTGCACCTAAATCAAATACGATTTAATTGTATTGTAATTTTGTAGAACATATTTTTTCTTTGAACATTCAAGTACATCTTTCTTTCTTTTAAAGGAAAGGTGCAGGCAGAAAAGAAGGCAGTAGCAGGCAGGCAGCCAGGAAAAAGAGCGCTTTTTCATTGTTGTTCACACTGGGTGTTCCCTGGGGCCCAGGGCTCACACCCAAAGGTGTGAGGCCTGCACCTTTCAGAGGCAATTATCTAACCACGGCTCTACCAGGGGATGCCTCAAGTACATCTTTAGAGGAATAAAGTGTCATGATGTCTGCAATGAATGAAACCAGGCAGAACATCTTCAGTCCTCTCATTTTACAGACCGGTTGATTGATAAAACCTAAATAAATAATACAACAACCTATGCTGCTGAAATGTAGATTTTATTGCCATAAAAAACGCATTTCAGAAATGAAGTTTGCATGTGCTAGCTAGATTCAGCCCAGCACCCCGGGTTAATCACTAACTAGCTGGATCTTCTACAACTAACCTGTTCAAGCATGGATGTCTTCACCTGGCTAAAGACTAACCGTATTGAAAAGTAGTAAATATTTATGTAAGACCTTAAGAGCAATAAGTTTCCAAAGTAAACAGCACTGTTTCAATAGTCCTTTCACATTACAGTTAACAGTAATGCAGAGTTTGCATCCGCTGCCTTAAGAAGCAAAATGAACAGAACCGTGTACAGACAAGATGGAACAGGTACAGTTCAATCACAAGAACCAGGATCCCAGAGGCACACGCCCACCAAGCCCCAGCACACACCACCTTATGATGGTGACGTGACACTGCTGAGCACCGTACTTTACAGTAATTTGAAAGGATGCTAAAACCGAAAGCAAGGGAAATAAATCTGTCAACCAGCTCTACCTACAGCATTTAAAAGCTGAGGCCTAGTGGAGTCCAATCACCAAAACGTTAAGCCTCAATTAGCGATTCAGCCTCAGATCAGCATCTCGCTCTCGACTCTCACCCGCTCCGGGGTTCCCCGGCAAAAGGAGCGGAAAGGCCGGCCACCCGACAGCTGACTCCCGACTTGGGAGCCATCTGGACATAATAAACATGTTTTTCGAAGCGGGCTTTCCAGAAGGTAGCGCAGACGACAGAACTGGCCCGCGGGCCATCGCGCCGTCAACGTCAGGCGGCTCCGGCTGTGAACCCGGCCCCTGCCGCCAGCACCTCGGGGGTCGCCCCGGGACGCGCAGCGGTGGGGACGCCCACTAGGAGGGGACAGCCAGGTAGGAGCCCGGGGTGGTCAGGTCAAACACAGGCAGAAGTGAGGGAGGGTCGCCGCCGGCTCCAGAGACGAGCGGGGAACGGGGGAGGGGAGACCCGAGGGAGCCGCGCCGCCGCCCCCGGGAAGGCCGGCCCCAGCCGGCCGACGGCCGCGGAACAATGGCGTGAGCGTGACGCGGGGCGGGGGCGTCGCCGGGGAGCGAAGGGAGGCCCGCTCTGAAGGCGAGACAACCAGGGCCCGGGGGCGTGCGGGGCGCGGTGCGGGTCTGCGGTGCGCAGGCGGGGCTCGCAGGAGACGGGCCTGAGGGGCGCGCCGGTCGGCAAGGAGCCGGAGTGGGACCGACGGCGGCCCCCGTGCCAGGCCGCGCGCTCCGCCGCGCACCCTGACTCCCTCCCACCCCGGGCCGCTCGCTCCCTCCCTTCTTCCCTCCCTCCCGCGGGACCCGCCGGTCTCACCGGCTCCGCCGCAAAGCTGCAATCCAAGCGCGCAACTGCCGCAGCCGCCCGGGCGCGCGCCTCCCCGCCTCCCCGCCCCCGCCGCCTCGGCTCCGCCCCCTGCTCGCGGCGCCAGGGGCCGGCGCGCTGTTCCGATTCCCGGCTCCGCCGCAGAACCGCCACCGCGACGCTCCCTGGCTGCGCCGCGGAAGCAGAGCGGCGCTGGGAGACTTCGCTTCGGTCCCTTCAGTGGGTCTGGGGCCCTATGGAGAACTTGATTTGTTGCCGAGATGTGGGAGGCGTTGACAACTCCTCCAAGTCCTTCGGTTCGCCATTCTTTGGCCTTCAGCCCGAGTCCCTGAGCGGGGACCCTGGATACCTCCCCTTGCCTCTTGGCCTTCCCATATCAGAGATCCCACATCCTTTGTCCCAGTCACAGAATCTTCCAGTAGAAGGACCTCATGGCCCCTTTGGTCCAGGCCCTCCATACCATGCTTAAATGTTACTGATGACTAAAACTATGTCTTTGGAGCTTGTCAGACTGAGTTCGAATCCCAGTTCCGTTGCTTATAAATTGTGTGACACTGGATGCCCAGTTCTCATCTACAATACAAAGAGAGATGACAATAGTACCTTCATCATGGGGGTTTGAAATAAAGGAATAGAGTAGGTCCTCAGCACAGTCCTGGCATATATTTAGGGCTCAATAAATGTTAACTATCAACCCACTCACCAACTGGCATCTGCAAGAAGACTCCTCAATGACAGCGTGTCCACTATTCCCAAAGAAATGCAATCTTGGTATTTGCAGCAACAACGGGTTAGTGTTTCTGAAGCTTCCACTCTCTGGCCCAAGTCCTATTCCTTAGAGTCTGAGAAAATAAATAGATCTAACTTCTCTTTGACCTTCTATTTTTCAGATACTTTAAGACCTCTGCCGGAGGTCTTCTTTTCTTGGAGATCTGACTCTCCCATTCCTTCCTTTGTTCTTCTTTTGCCCTTGTGTTGAGGGTCTTTTTCCCCATTCTCTAGGTTTGATTGTGGCTACTTTTGTATATGTCACCCAGCCCAGGTCAACTGAAAGTTTGTGGAATGATCAGAGCCAAGTAGGATTGCAGCTTCCTCTTGGCTCCTGCACTATGGACTCACTAAACATGCAGTGAAGTAAAACGTCCAAGATTTAGTAAGTGTTCTGCTGGAACACTTTTACCACCTCTTGTGTTGTTGAGCCAACTTCAGTTCAGGTTAGCTGAGGACAGGCCTTGAGCCTCTCACCTACTAGATTTTTCAGGATATGTGAAAAAAGAAATAGGAGTTGGAAATTAGTGTAATACCATCTTTAAACCAAGTGTGTTTGGAAGAAGGTCAGGGTTTATGTCTAAAAACCATGATAATGAGTAAATAGCAAAAAAAGAAATCTATGTAAATGTATGTCTACATATACAGTGTGAACCCAACTGAGCAAACAAATGCTGGCACACACATACAAAAACCAGAAGTAAATATGTAACTCAGTATGTTAATAGTGGTATTTTTCTCAGGGATAAGACTTGGGTAGTTTTTTTTCTTCTTTATAATTTTCCATAAATTTTCCAAATTTTCTACATTACTTATATTACTCCTGTAACATTTTTCTTTCAAAAATAAAATCATAAAAAATAATTTCAAAAAATGAGAGAGAGGGAATAACAAAGAAAAATGGGAAACAGATAAAAACAGACTAGGAGGAAACATTTGTCATATATAAAACAAAGGATTTATATCTGAAATATATAAATAATCTAGCAGAAAAAAAAGGTGAAGAATATAAATAGGCAATTCAGAGAAAAGGAAATACAAACTGCCAAATATTATTATATCTAGATATACAAGTCAATTAAACCAGTTAATTTCTTAGTTTTGCTTATTGTATCAGGGTTATGTAAGTTGTTAACATTAAAGAGAGGCTGAGTGAAAGACATACTGAAACTTTCCATATTATCCTTACAGCTCTTCTACAAATCTAAAATTAAATATTTCAAAATAAAAGATCCAAACAAAATATTAACATAAATGACACATTTCTTATCAACACTGCTAAAGACAATGTTTATGTCATCTCTAAATTCATATTGGACCTAATCCCCAACAAGATGGTATTTGGAGGTGAGAACTTTGGGAAGTGATTAAATCATGAGGGCAGTCTTCACATGTGGAATTAGTACGCTTATAAAAGAGACCCCCAAGAGCTGTCACCCCTTTAGCCCTGTGAGGACACAAGAAAACAGCTGAATCGGGAAGCAGACCTTCACAGACACACAGATCTACTTGCTCTTGAGCTTCCCAGCCTCTAGGACTGGGAGAGACGGGTCTGTTGTTTAGCGGTCGCCCAGTCTATGGCAGTCTGTTATGCAGCCTGAATCAAAGCAATCACACACAACTTTATAAAAGCTTTTTTGCACAGACTGGAAGACTACATACTAAACTCACATCAGAGGTTATCTCAAAAGACATAAAGAACCTAGAATGCGTGTAACACTCAAAGGGAGTATTCACTTTAGTTTATATTTTACTTTATCTTTTTAAGGTAAGTTGTCCGTGGGAATACAGGCGAGTAGGAAAACAAGCAGGGAAAGGAGGAAGAAGCAATTTTATTTAGTCGTTCATCTTGGTTGTTCCCCTATGGCCCAGGTCTTGAAACTGGGTCCTTGGGATATATGTGGACCACACTCAGTTGGAGGCGGCAAAACAAACCTCACTCCACCAGCAGGCACCTAGCTTTAGTTTATTTTTTAAAGGAAAGGTGCAGGTGGGAATGAAAGCGAGGAGGCAGGCAGGCAGAGAGAGGGGTAGGAAGCATCTTTATTTTTATTTAGTTGTTCACACAGGTTATCTTTCCTTCTCCTCCACTCAAACCCAGGCGTATGTGGCCTGTGCCCCTTCAGAGGCAATTGACCTAACTGCTGCTCCACCACCACCAAGGCACACCTTAATGCATATTTCTGATGAGATATAGGTGCTCCTGAATCCTTCATAGATGTCTTGTCTCTTAAGTTGGACTAGATGTTTTTAACTAGACTAAATATTTTCTGGTTGTCTCTTCATGTTGGCCTGAACTGGGCTCTTATGATAGGTAAGTGCTGAGTCTATGCTATTACAGAAAGAAGGATGAAAGCAGCAGATATCTAAGGTGGCTAGTTGGAATTAAGACTGACACTTGCTGGGAGAAAGATTTTTGGTCAGCAGAGCTGTTTCTAGGCCCCAAGCCAGGTCGTTGAGTAATGTTTGCATGTCTCTGAGAGCTTCTGCCAATTAGCAGAAAACTGATGAGTGACTTGTGAATGCTGCCCACATTCTGGGTGACGCCAGGTATGATGTTCTGGGGGCAAGAGTGTTAACCAGAGGGGTAGGACTATCATGAGGGTGCTTGGCTAGGAAGCTGGGGGCGAGGCCATCCAAGGCCACAGTGGGTTGGCCTTTCTTGCTAAGCAGTGCCCTGGGCCTTTCACTGATGTCAAGGGAGAGGCCCCAAGCAAACTGCGTACAGCTCCTCATTACTTCCTCAGGCTCTCCAACTGTCAGTTGGCATGGCCTATCTTACCCCTGAAAGTCATGAGGCCAAATGTCCTGTCCTTTCACTTACTTTGTACTTTAAAAAATTAATTTCTGGCGAAAAAGCAGTATCTGAATACACATATCTAACTCATTAAAACTAAAGCTAGGCTCACCCTGGCAGCCTAGTTGATCCACTGGACATGGTCCACATACATCTCAAGGACCCAGGTTCGAGACAAGGGGTAGGGGGAGCAACCAAGATGAGCAACTAAATTAAATAAATGTTTCTTCCTCTTCTCTTCCTACCTGCCTGCCTGCATCTTTCCTTTAAAAAAAAAAAATGTACTGAAGCACCCATTAAACCTGAGGAGGACAGTTCACATAAAGCCCAAGTGGAGTGGGGGTGGGGTGGAAGGGAACACAACCAAAATAAACAACAAATAAATTGCTTCTTCCTCTTCTCTTCTTGCCTAATCCCTCCTTTTTAAAAAGAAATAAAATAAATAAAAAATAAAAAATGCATCAAACTCCTACCTAATGAGGATCAACAGAGACATGGATTTCTGCCCCCTCTGGAGGTTTCTGGGCTGCTTGGGGAGATAGGTGGTAAATAAGCAAATTATTATTTTACTACAGTTTTGGTAAGTACTATGAGGAAGAGAAAATAAGGGCTAAGATTTGGGGGTAGGGAAAGGGTCACGCAACATTTTCAAGGAAATGTTTGGAAACCTAAAGAATGAGTAGAACTCAAGCAAAACTGTGCGAGAGGCGTTTGCTGGGAAGAGTGGAGAATTCATGAAAGTGGGACCAGTAGGTACAGAGACCTAAAGTAGGAATGAGCTTTGCGTATCTGAGGAATGACTGGAATTTTAGAACGAAGGGAAGAAAAGTGGCAGAAAAAAAAAAAAGGTCCTGGAAACAGGCCAGGTCAGACCTTGCCAGACACTGTAAATCATACACATGATCTGACCCTTGACTTTAATGAGGCAGGTTCAGATCTGCAGTTTATGTGAATGGAACGTAGCCAATCAAACAACAATTCTTAAGTGCCTGATGGAAACATCTATCAGGTTTTGACAACATGAGCGAGGCAAGGGCTGAAACCTTCGTCATAATGAATTTATTGAACACCCACCAGGTGGTAGACACTGGAGATCCAAATTGATCCTGCACCCAAGCGCCACCCCAGAGCTGCTGACCACTGATTCAGGAAACCAGACGTGTGGGTACAGCCTAGGACTGAACATCGTAAGCCCTGTGCCCGATCAGCGACTCCGGAGTTTCACGGGAGATGGAATCAAATACAGAGACAGCACTGCTGACCAAAGACAGCTATATGGAGATATATTTTTAAGTGACCACAACCTTAAATGTTTATTGTCTTCATAATGAAACAAAAGATGGATCTGAGAACTGGATTACTGGGTCCTTTCTCTTATCTTCCTCCCAGTTCAAAATGTCTGCATCTCTTAATAGCTAACATTCTCTTAAATCCACAGCTGGGTTCAACACACTCAAGTCTTAGTACAATCTTCTTTGCATGTTCAACTTTTTCCAGAAAATTGGCTTAGTCTGCCCAACACCGTCACTCTGCCTCCTGTAGTACTGCCGCTTTTCCTGGGGACACAAGAAATCCTTGCCTTCCTAGTGTTGTGTCACTTTATGGACTCAACGCTTGCCACATTTCTTACAGAAGTACAGCAGGTTTTAGGAACGTTCCCTATGCTTGCAAGAGCAACACTGGCAGGAAAAGAAGTGCTGTAATTTGTTTTTAGGAAAATTGCAAATATTGGTGAGGACATAGAAATACTGGAACTTGCCATGCCGGCTATACAGCAGTTAGGTCTGCTGCCTCTGCTCAGCACAAACCACATACATCCAGTAGTGGGGGTGGGGGGAACGACATCGAGGGAATCAACCAAGATGAACTTGATAAAATAAATGAATGCTTCTTCTTCCTCTCCCTTCCTCCCTGCCTGCCTGCACCTTTCCTTAAAAAAAAAAGAAAAAAAAGAATAAAAACTCTCCAGCATTGCAGATAGGAGTGCAAAATGTTGCAGCCTTTGTGGAAAAGAGTTTGGTGATTCCTCAACTTAAGCATAGAATTGTTACATGATGCAGAAATTCCACTTCTGGGAATATACCCAAAAGGAGTGAAAACAAGGAAACAAGGACTCAACAGATATTTGTATGTCAGTGCTCATAGTAACATTATTCACAGTAGACAAAAAGTTGAAGCAACCCAAGTGTCCATCAACACACAAATGGATAAAAAATATGGTGTATACATACAATGGAATATTATGCAGTTACATGGTGGGCCCTGGTGGAGTAGCAGTAGGTCCACCGACTCCTGCCAAGCATAGTCCACATACATCCCAAACACTTACATTCATGTCCCAGGGCCAAGGGGAACAACCAAGATGAACAACTAAATAAAAATAAAATAAGACTGTTTCTTCCTCTTCTGGCTTCCTGCATGCTTGCCTATTCACCTCCATTCCTGCCTACACCTTTCCTTAAAAAAAAAAAAAAAGACGTGGGCATGCCATTGTGAGTCAGGCAGCTGAGACGGCTGCAATGTGGACCATGTAAAGCCCAAGGACCCAGGTTCTCAACCCAGACCTGGGCAGAAAAGCAAAAATAACATCTACTAAGTAAAATGCTTCTTCTTTCCTTCCTCTTTTAAAAAAATAAAGAATGATGATCTGGTACCTCCTGCAACATGTATGAACTTTGAAAACATTGCTAAGAAAAACAGCAGACACCAAGGGCAAACATTGTTATAAGATTCTACTTAGATGAAACATCTAGACTAGGCAATTCCACAGAGGCAGAAAGCAGACAGAAGTTAGTAGGGGCCGGGTGCAGAGAGGGACAGGGCGTTATTACTTCATGAGCACAGAGTTTCTGTTTGGAATGACGAAAATCTTTTGAAACAGATAGTGGTGAGGATTGCATAACACTGTAAACGTGCTGCCCCTGGGCTGTATACTGAAAAAGAGCTGAAACAGCCAATTTTGTTTTATTTATACTTGAACACAGTTTAAAAAATTTGAAAATTTCTTTTAAAAAGGATCATATATATAAAAAGGACTATTTCTTTCACGGTCACTGGACTCATTCTGAAATGCCACTTTTCAGCTTCTGATCGCTCATGTACCTGCATATATTATTTCCTCTGCCTGAAAAGCTTTTCTATCTTTTAAACTCTACTCATTCTTTAGGCTGTCGCTCAAATGTAACTCAGAGAGGCCTCCCCTCAAATGCATACCCTGGTACTTTCTTTCATGCTGCCCCATCCCTTCCCTGACCTACACTTTCCACAGCTGTAATTAGATAAGTATTTGTCTGATGATGTCTTTCTTAAAACATTTTTATTGTTTTTTTAATTTAGTTGCTCATTATTTTGGTTGGTCGCCTGAACCTAGGACACGAACCCAGGTCTCTGGGATGTATGTGGACAGTACTCAGCCAGAGGTGGCAGACCAAACTGCTACTCCACCAGGACGGGCCTGTGAGCATCTTTAATGTCTGCCTCCTCATTAGGCTGAGCGCTCCAGGAGGGCAGGGACAGTGTCTGTCTTGTCCACCAAGAGAGGACACAGCACCCAGAGCAGGGTCTGTCACGTGGGGATTCAATATATACATTTAAATAAATGAATAATTAAATGACTGCATGGGGGATTGGTGAATTCTATGCTAATACTTTTTATAAAGCTGTGAATCTGATTACATTATTGACACAAAAAAAGTTCGCCAAGGTTTTCATCTTACATCCTTCTGCTCTGCCTGGTGACGTCAGCCGTCTCTTGCTGCAGGAACCTGAACAACATACCAGCACAGTTTGTTTCCAGGTTGGTCTGGTCTGAGAGATCACCAACCCTTCTAGCCTCAGTCTCTAAATATCATCTAAATAAGTGATAAGTTGCGGGACTTAAGAAAGAACATTTCTTCACGGGGACAGCCTTCCCAGCGGCGCAGCTCTCGGCAGCTCTGCACATCTGGTCACCAGCATTCATGCTGGAACTTCACTGCTGGTGCGCCCCAGTAACCAGCGAATGAGGCTGCCAGACGCAGCCCATGGACACCCTGAGGGCCCCGGTTCCTGACCACCAAGATGAACAGCTAAATAAAAATAAGGGAATGTTTTTCTTCCTCTCTCTTCCTGCCTGCCTGTCTACTTGCCTTGATTTCTGCCTGCACTTTTTCTTTAAAAAAAAAAAAAAAAAACACACCGAAAAAACTTCAAAGACTAAGGCATACTAACATTAGAATGAGAATGAGCATGTACTTGTCTATTTGGAATGCCAATTATTTGATTGGTATAGATAACCTTAGATCTTCTACCATTAGTCAGGGGAAGCATTCTCTAACTGACAGAATTTTCCCAGCTTGGCATTTTTCTGTTTTGTTTGTATTAACTGCTACTCCACCGGGGCACGGGGCACACCCGCACCAAGCATTTCACATCAACCTCAGGAAACAATTCCCTGTACTAAAGGAAGCTAAACAAACATATAATTATTTTTGAAATGCGAAACCCATATAGAAACTTAGGTAATGAATTTACCTTCTGGATTTGGACATTCGTAATTGACAGACAAGACGAAGCAGGAGGAAGCACACAACTCACAAGCTTCTTAAAAATAAACGTTCTCCCACAGACCACTGATTTTCTCAGCCTGAAAACCACCATCTTTGCTCTGTGTTTTTAACTTTTACTTATCAAATACATAAACCAAAGAATGCAAAACAAAACAGTGACTGAAGACATTAGAAGACTTTTGGCCACAAGTAACAGGAAATCAAATTACAAGAGACTTAAACAGCACGTGAGTCCAGAGGCATGGCCGACGCAAGGAGGCCCAGGTCTGTAATGGACGCTGCCACAGGACCAGGTTCCTCTCTTCCCGCCACCTTCAGAGTTGCCTTCAACTTTGAAGACCTTCCCTTCATGCTTGGAGGATGGCTATATGTTTCCTTGGTCATGTCAGCGAATGGGGACTTGGTGGCTAAATGATAAGTCCTCTAGACATAGTCCACATACATCCCAAGGACCCAGGTTTGAGACCTGGGGCTGGGGGGAAGCAATCAAGATGAGCAATGAAATGAAATGCTTCTTCCTCCTCTCTCTTCCTGCCTGCCTGTCTCTGTTTGCCTTCATTCCTGCCTGCATCTTTCCTTAAAAAAAAAAAAAAAAAAAAAGATGACTTAGTCCTACATCTTAGCCAGCCTCTCTAGTCCTCGTTCACATCACCTCCTTCTTGGGTCCCACACCTTAGTGCTTCCCAATGACACTGAGTAGCATTTCCCATCTTGGGAATTTTGAAAACCCCAAAGTTGATTTTGGTAGGACTAGCTCTATAAAATGCTAATGGATGTTCTTTGGGGGGAAAAAAAGTTCAGGTGTGCCCTGCTGGCCTAGTGGTCTAATACACCCTGAGTACAAGCCACATAAATCCCAAGGGATTCAAGACCCAGGGACAGGGGAATAACCGATGTGAACAACTCAATAAAATAAAGTGCTTCTTTCTCCTTTCTCTTCCTGCCTGCCAGCTCCCCTTCATTCCTGCCTGCACCTTTCCTTTGCAGGTGGGGAAAAATGTTCAATTCTTGCAGAAATAGTGAAAGGCCTATTTCACTCTGAGCCCTTGCAAAACTTGGGGCATTTGTCATTATAAATTCCTGGGACAACAGGTTCACTTTGTCTTTTTCTTTTTTTTTTAGGAAAAGTGCAGGTAGGAATGAAGGCGAGTAGAGGCAGGCAGGCAAGAAGACTGAGGAAGAGGAAGTACTTAATTTATTTCACTTTGTTTGGTTGTTCATCTTGAGTGTTCCTGTCAGCTGGGATGCGAACCTGGTACCTTGGGATGTATATGGACTGTTCCCAACCCCTACTCCAGCAGGGTGCATGCACCCCATTAAAAAAAAAAAGGAAAGGTGCAGGCAAGAACGAAGGTGAGCAGAGGCAGGCAGACAGGAAGAGAAGAGGAAGCAGCGTTTCACTTTACTTAGTTGCTCCTCTAGGGTGTCGTTCCCCTCACCCTGCAGCAGCCCAGGACATGAGCCCCGACCAGGACGTGAACCCAACTCCTTGGGTGTGTACGGACTGAGTTCACCCGGGTGACTGGCCAAACTGCCATGCCATCAGGGCGCTCCACTTTGCCTCTTTTTCTCCCATGTGACCAATTTAAAGGAGCTCCCCAAGTCCTTCTGATGCTGGTGGCCCAAGTGCTCTCTGACAGTACCATCTGCCACACAGCCCAGTAACAGCAAGCAATGTTGCCATGGCAGCAGCCAATTGGATCCCCCTCCTGCTACCTGCTGCCCAGGCAGCTGCCCCCTTGGGTCTCCTCCCACCTTGTGAGCTCCAGGAGTCATTTGAGCAGCAGTCTTCTGAATACTGCAGACACCACACAAATGACCCAAATAAAGAAACGAACCCATGGTTGCAGGATTAGGGATTACAAATCCCTGTGTCTGCTCACCCTCCGCATGTCTCCTAATTTCCTTCCTTGGCTCTACTTCAGATGTCAGACCCTAGACCTCAATGACTGTACGTCACTATGGTGCTGTCCTAGGGATCTAGAGTTTTCCACTGCTGCCACAAGCGGGGGTCCTCCCTTACTTGGTAGCTTTAGTATTCTTGAAACAAGCGTCCTCTTCAGTTAAAAGAAAATCTCTCCTTTCAGTGATGGATTGTTGAGTTTATTACTTTCAGCAAATCCAAAAGAGTTATTTTCAGTGAATTCTTTGGTAAAATAGTATTAGAAAGAAAATCCATCATAACAGGAGAGACTAGGTTAAATATGAGGATCTGCATGTAATCTCTTAGCAGGTGTGATAAACAAAAAAATGGCCTAATTCTTGGAACCATGCAAAGGAGAATTAAGGTAGCAGACTGGATTAAGCTGGCTAATCAACTGGCCTTAAATAGAAAGTATTCTGATTTTCCAGATAGACCCAACCAGTCATAAGGATTTGACTGGAGTCAGTGTCAGACTCATGAGATTGAGAAAGATTTGACTGGTCATTGCTACCTATGAAGATGAGGGATCATGAGTCCAGAATACCTGCAGCCTCAAGAAGCTGGAAAAGGTCTGCCCTGGTGGAGCAGCAGTTAGGTCAATCGCTCTGAAGGATTGCTGGCCATTTATCTCTGGGTTTGAGTCCCAGGTGGGGGTGGGGAGGAACAATCAGTTTATTTAGTATGAACAACTAAATAAAAATAAAATAAAGATGCTTCCTCCTCCTCTCTCTCTTCCTGTCTGCCTGCGGACTCGCCTTCATCCCTGCCTGCATCTTTCCTTAACAAAAAAAAAAAAAAAAGAAAGAAAAAAAGAGGCAGCTGGAAAAGCAGGAAAGCTGATTTTCTCCTAGAGACTCAGAAGGAGCATAGGAACAGTCTTGTGAAAACCTGGTTTTTAGCCCGAGACACTCATTTCAAGCTTCTGACCTCCAGAACTATAAGGAAATGGTTGCATTTAGGTTCTGAGGGCCTAGGTTTGTAATAATTTGTTATATCAGCACTAGGAAACTAACACACAGGGGATTACGACAAAAGACTAGAAATGAGTACAGACTAGAGAATCAAATGTGGACCTCTCTGTCTTTTCTCTAGTGGTGGTCCAGGGGAAGCCCTTTATTCTATGAATTTTCCAGGCGGCTTGCCTTTGAACCAGGTAATCTGGCTAAAAAAACCTACAGGATTTTTAAAAAAGAAGAAGAATACACATACACACACAAAAAAAAAACTAGAGGAAATATATAGATAGATTTTTTTTAATTAGTCAAATTCACATACAGTTCTGAGTCCCTTCAATGTTGGTGTGTTTTCTTTTTCCCTTTTTTAATGAAGGATAACTAACATATGTGCATATGCATATAAAAATTACACAAGTTACTTTTACAAAGTAAACACACCTATGTAACCATCACCCAACTCAAGATACAAAATATAACCAGAAGCTTCAAAACTGACCTCATGTTCCCTAGTAGGCACCACTTTACTTCCTAAGGATAATCATCGTTCTAACTTCTAGTCCCATAAACGTTTTTGCCTGTTTTTGAACCTTACATAAGTGGACTTTTAAAGTATGCATGCCTTTGTGTCTGGCTTCTTTGAGTCAACATTATGTTTGTAAGATACATTCATATCAGTAAGCTCTGGTGGCTCAGGTGTTAAGTTTGTGCCTGGGACACAGTCCTAACACACCTCAAGGACCTGGGTTCACTCACTTGGACCAGGGGAATGAAAATAAACAACCAACTAAATAAAATGCTTCTTCCTCCTCAATCTTTCTGTCTGCCTTACTTCCTCCTAAAAAAAAAAAATTTGTACCTTTATTTTCATTGCTTTACAGTATTCCATTTTAGAATATAATACAATTCACCCCCTTTTTTTTTAAGGGGAACTGTGGATTCAGAGTGGTTTCACCCTCTTCTAGGACTTCTCAGAATCTTTACCTGCTAATAAGTTACTGTCGATCTTCAACCAAAGAGAGAACATGCAGTTTCCCAATGTATTTGACCGGTTTTTTTTTCCCTACAAAGAGTTTCATGAGACTAATATTTTCTAGGATGTGCTTCAGTAAACCTGGATCTGGAACAATGGTTTTCTTTTTCCTTTTCATTCTTCTTCTTTTTTTTTTTTTAATTTTATTTTAAGAGTGAAAGGAAAAGAGAGGAGGAAAAAGCATTTTTATTTAGCAAGTTGTTTATTTAGTTTCCCCCACCCCGGCCCCAGGTCACAAACCTGGGTCCTCGGGCTTTACATGGTCCCCACCTCAGCTGCCTCAGTTGCCTGAGTCACAAGGACATGTGGAGCAGTATTTTCAAAGTGTGTTCCTCGATGCTGTAGGGACCCGCAGAGCGATTTAATATTGATAAGGAATGAGAATAAGGCAAGGCCAACTGGATCCCCACTTCTGCACACCTCCAGTTTTATTTATCTAAAAATAGATTTTAAAAATCCCTTCTTGATGTGGTCTATAAACTCAATGTAATTCCATGCAATTTAAAAAAAGAACAAACTGTGCCCTTTGTAACAAACCTGGATGGAACTAGAGGGGATCATGTTAAACGAAATAAGGCAGGAAAAAAAAAAAAATCAGGATGGTTTCACTCGTATGTGGACTATAAAAAAATAAAAGAACAAACCTCAACAAAATTCACAAGAGGCTCTGGTGGCTCAGGTGTTAAGTTCGTGCCTGGGACACAGTCCTCATATAGCTCAAGGTCTGTGGCTCCAGAAGGTGGGTGGGGGAAGGGAAAGAAGGAGGGACGAGGTGGAGGTGAAGGGCTCTAGAACTCGTGGTGGGTGTGCTGTGAAAGACACACAGACTGAGGAGTGATTTCAATGTCCTAAAATGCATATCGCACTGTGAACAAAAAAAACCAATAAAACAAATCCTTTCTGACTTTATGCAAGGATTCCACATAGGGTTCTCTGTGTGTGTGTGTGTGTGTGTGTGTGTGTGTGTGTGACTAAGTATCAACTGCATACACCTGTATGCTTTTAAAAAAATGTGCTTGAAAACTACCAGTCCAGGCTCTAGGGGACCTCTCAGAAGGCCTTTGCACAGACTCAGGTTCCAAGGCACAAGGGCTTACAGACCTTATCCAAAATTCACCACTTTGAATTTGCTGCCATTGACATGTCAGGCTCTGTCAAAGAGCCATCCGCTCACTCACTGATTCTCGCGGTGGTATTTTGGAAAGGGCTAAAAAAGAGATCACTGACAGCATTTCAACACAGATCAGGCAGCTTAATCCACAGACAGTTTCTGTTTATGGAATCAGAGACTGAAAATAGATCATTACATGCTTCATAGTCTTAAATTACTTCTAATCAGGCAGCATAGCATAGGGATTAAGAGAATGGACTACAGAGCCAGACTCCTTGGCTTCAGTTTCTGGCTTGGTTGCTAATTAGCTGTGACCTTGGACAAGTTTCACCATACCCTGTCTTCTTTCCTCATCTGTAAAATGGAGTGAATATCAACAAAAGCACAGATCCCCATGCCTGGATGAGGATGAAATGAGATGACAGCTGTGCAGTGTTTGAAGCGAGGTGGGACATCAGGTGAGCACTATACAAGTCCTTGGTAAATAAAAACCAAAGTGGTGATGGCACTTTCTGTTTGAAACTAGGGGTGACAAAGCCAATTTGAAGCATTTTAATTCTTTTACTCTTTGATGTTTTAGCATATTCTAAAGGCAAGGCTCTCTCTGGGACCTCCCACACCCCTGAGGAACTGGGATCACATACACTTATACTACGGTATCTAATTCCCAGACTTGGGATTCCTTGAGTCGGTGACATTTCAAAATTGATTTGGGGGACATGCCCTGATGGAGCAACAGATAGGTCTGCTGTGTCCGACTCAAACCACAGTCCCTGTACATCCCAAGGACCTGGGTCCCAATCCTGGGACAAGGGTTGGGGTGACAACCAACAACTAAATAAAAATAAAACAAAAAATGTTTCTTCCTCCTCTTCCCTGCCTTTGTTGCTGCAGCTTTTCTTAAAAAATAAAAAATGCGGGGGAGGTTGTCCTGGTGGATTAGCAGTAGATCAATCACCTCCAAAGAAGCACAGGCCACATACCCTTGGGTTGGAGTCCTGGGTCCAGGGGGAAACAAGCAGCGTGAACAACTAAATAAAAATAAAACAAAAAATGCTTCTTCCTCCTCTCTTCCTGCCTGCCTGTCTACTCACCTTAGTTCCTGCCTATAGTTTTCTTTTAAACAACAACAAAAAAGTGACTCTGAGACTTTACCTATGTCATTCAAGTCATCAAAGTAAACTGCTATATTCTATTGTTAGTATTTAATAAAGGCGATTTTTAACACCAAAAAACTAGGAAGGATATAATCTTGGCATAAAAGAGGGCTTCGAATTAAATTCAAATCAGTAAACTATCACGATCCTTTTCTGTCTTTTCCATTTCATCGTGAGTCAGTGGCCACGGGTCTCTGACCCATCTTCTGGCTACACGATCTGTGGGACCTGAGCATTCTGCACATGTGGGACATTAGAATCAAACACCTCCCTGAATGTCCCACCTCCAAGCCAGTACGGACCACCCTAAACTCTGGGAGACTGAAGGTGTTTGCCTGTGATCCGAGGCTCTACCGCAGGGGACCTGGGAGGAGGGGCTTCAGCTGTCCCTACAGCATTTCATGAGCCCATTTAGAGCTCTGGCTCCAATTCTGAGCTACCTTGGTATTTGAGGGAGAAACCTCCCAGCCTTCCACCCTGTGTTCCCAGTTTACCCTCACACTACTACCACACACATGACACTGACACCAGACATGTGAGCATCTTCCCCACACCGAGCAATTCCCCAACACCACTGGGGAGCCCAGTAATTTGACTCAGTTTTGACCCCCTCTACCTGGAGAGAATATCCAATCCTGCGAGTGAAGAACTCACTAACACAAAACTGCCCTCTCCCCACTTCAGGCAACACCCCAACGCATAAGGCCAGGGCTTATCCGTGACTTCTGTCTGGAGTGTCACACTTTGCAGGCTCCTATGACTTCCCCACCCCCTCACCCTTGGACTGGACTCTTTGTTAGGACAGCTCACAGCACTCAAGGAAGAGGGGTTTACCCATGTATTAAAAGATAATGATAAAGAATGCAGATGACACTCAGATGAAGGGAGGCGTCACCTTCCAGCACACAGATGCAGTTATGGGGTGGAAACTCCTGCAACTCATCCTTTGGGGATTTTTATGGAGGCTGTGACACCTAAGCATGATTGGTCATTAACTCCATTTCTAATCCTTGTCTCCTCAAGACAATAGGAGGCTGAGCTTAAGCATTTCAAGTTTCCAATCCAGGCTTAGGCTTTCTGGTAACCAGCTCCTCCCACAGGCTCCTCAGATAAACCAAAAACTTCCATCATACAGCAAAGTACAGGGTTTCATGAGCTGGGAGTCAGGACCCAAGGTCAGGGTCTAGATATCAGAACAAAGACTCACCAAGTGCTCTCACACAAGGAAGTATATACTCATACACAGGAGTCTGTGCCAGGAAGCTGGGCAGATCCCATTATGTATATGGTCTCTATTATTCCACACAGAGCGTGCAGTTTCCTCCCAGACACAGCAGGAAAGCCCGGGACAGGGGTCAACACACAGGGGTGTGCACCCTGCTGCTGATCTGCTGTGAAAGATCCTTACAATCCAGAGACTTTCCTCTTTCACAAAACGGAGGCAGAAATACCTGCCCTGCACTTCTTAAGTTGTTTCAGGAGTCACATAATTAATGGTTTTGAATATGGCGTTAAAACACGGTACAACTTCACCGGCTCACCCAAACTCCTAGGCCTTGGGTTAGAGCAGGGGGCTAAGGAAGAGCCATTCTGTCTCCTTCTCAGGGCCCTGCCGGCTCCCCGTCTCCAGAAGGGCCAGCTGTTAGGATTAAACTCACAGTAATCTCCAGGATCTCTACAAGAATTCCTGAAGTGAGAGCGGAAGAATGCAGGCAGGCATTCTGTGTCTCCCGCCACACCCCCCAGGAATGGTGACAGCTCAACTTGCTAGTATTTTAGATCTGGGAGAAACCTTATATCAGCAGTTCTCAATTCTGGCTGAACATGAGCATCACCAAGGGAGCTTTTTAAAAATACCCAGGCCAGGATTCACCTCACACCAATTAAATGAGAATATTTGGGGGAGAGACCTAGACATCAGTATTTTTAATGCTCCCCAGAGGACAGTAGCATGCGGCCTAGTGTGAGAACCACTGTATAGATGGGCCCAAGCAAACACCTCGCTGTACAGAGAAAACACTGAGGTCCTAAGAAATGTTAAGACTTTCATAACAATATTCTCTAAGTTCTTTCTCCCACTGACTAATAAAGATCAAAGACCACAAGTTGGAACCAATGAAAGAAGTTTATTCATTGGCCAAGGAAGGGCGAGGATGCTCAAGCTCTAAAGTCCTTCCCCAACCTACAGGAGGGCAGAAGGTGGTAGGATTTTTAAGAAAAGGGGAGGTGGTATGCCCTGGTGACTCATGTGGCTGAGACAGCTGCTGGGGTGCAGACCATGTAAAATCCAAACACCTGGCTTCTCAACCTGGGGCAAGGGGAAAAACCAAAACAAAACACTTTTTTTTAAAGAGGAAGGCGAGCAGGTAGGAATGAAGGCAGGTAGGCAGGCAGCAGACAGGAAGGAAAAGAGAGGAGGAAGAAGCATTTTTTTAGTGGTTCATTTTAGTGGTTTCCTCTCAGGACTGGGGTGAACTCCATCCTTGGGCTGTATGTGGACTGTGTCCCAGATACAAGCTTAACATCTGAGCCACCAGGACACAAAATAAATACATTTTTAAGAAATGCTTCTTCTCCTCTTTTCTTTTCTTCCTGCTTTCCTTCACCTCTTAGAGAGAGAAAGGGAAGGAGGGAAGGAAGGAAGGAAGGGAAAGAAGGAGGGATGGAAGGAAGGAGAGGACAGAGGTCTCCGACCTCTGCAGAATTCCAGGAATAGAGGATCATGCTTACTTTGGTCTAATTTGGTTTGGACCAGAACTGCCATAGTGCAGAGGTGGGGACTTTTATTTTATAATGTATTATAAATATATTATGTACTTTTCCTTGACCTCATCCCATCTCCACATCCATATTGCTCAATGTCTGGTTCTAGCTACTTCCAGCTGCTCTTCCCAAGCACATTCCAGAGTTGACAAAGCCCAGCTGCCATTATCTTCTGAGGCACGGCTGTAATTCCACTCTTCTCTGCAACCTTGTCACTGCTTTGACTCTTATAGTTTAGAATTTCCTAAGAATCAGCACAGTCAAGTTTCATGTTAATTTTAGTTTAACCATTTTGAGGGAACAGCCAAGCACCAGGTAACAATTTTATTCACAATCATACAACTGATGAGAGTTTGAGATATCAGTGCAATAAGTTGATGATAATACAATACATTTTTGCTGAGCATTTGCTCTGGGCCAGAGTAGCACAAAGTATTTTACAAACATCATCTCATTCAATCCTCACATTTTACAAGATGACTGAGGTCTCAGGAATTTAACTAGTTCGCTCAAGATCAAAGCCCAGTTCAATAGATCAACCACGTGTGAGCAGCAGGCAGACATGACAGGGTTTGGGTCCCTTGAAAGTCTAGCTGGAGGGACAAGAAACAGTTCCAACAACAAAAAAAATAGTCTGACAAGCTTAAGGTAAAAGTAAATAATAGCAGGAGGCCCAGGAAGGTACCTAACTCTGGAAAAAGTAAAAGAAGTCTTCCCAGAGAGAGAACTTGAAGGAAACCTTAAAGACGAATGAAGGTAGTTCAGTGAAAAGCAAGGAGGAAGAGGGAGTGGGACGAGCGAGCTTAAGGACATGGCGCCATTAGCAAGTGTGGCAAATGCCCAGCCCCGTGCAGTAACTCAGAAAGGCTTGACAGGACACTTGGCTGGGACTATCAGGATGAGGTGAGATTAAAGGAGCAGAGACCAGGTCACTAAGGAGTTCGACAGAGGAAACCACTGACTAAAATATGGACAATGAAGGGATACACACGTGAGTGTTTCAAAGACTGTTGTGGGTACACCCAGCTGGCTCGAGTGTTAAGCCTGCATCTGGGGCACAGTCCACATACAGCCTAAGGACCCGGGGTCAAGGCTGGGGCTGGGAGGAACAATTAAAATGAACCACTAAATAAATAAAATGCTTCTTCCTGCCCGACTGCCAACCTTCCTCTTTAAAAGAGAGAAAGAGAGAGAGAGGGAGAGACAGAGAGAGAGAGAGACAGAGATAGAGACAGAGACAGGGACAGGGACAGGGAGACAGGGAGACAGGGAGACAGGGAGACAGAGAGAGACAGAGACAGAGAGACTGAGATTACTGGGGGGCATCCTTGAGGCTAAGGTGGCTGAGACAGCTGGGATGTGGACCATGGAAGACCAAGGACCACAGACCCAGGGGGAAAAACTAAAATAAAAAAGCCAACAAATAAATAAAACTGCTTCTTCCTCCCCTCTCTTTCTCCCTCCCTCCCTTAAAAATTGTTGGAAGCCCTGGAGCAGAGCCCAGCACAGAGGAGCCACAGTTACCTCCACAGGGGGTGGGCAGCGGGGCTGCTAGAGGGTATAACATCAAAAGTGCAAGCAACAAGGAAAAAATTAAGTGGACTACATCAAAATGTAAAGCTTTTTGGTATCAAAGCATACTACTGCAGAACATAAGGGCAACTAATGGAATGGGAAAAACATTTGCAAATAAGTTATCTGATGAAGGTTAATATCCAGAATATAGAAAGAACTCCTAAAATCGGCAACAGCAAGAAACAACAGGCAAACAACCGGGTTCAAAAATGGCAAAGAACGAGCACATTTCTCCAAAGAAGATACACAAATGGCTCTCTGAGCATGTGAAAAGATGTTCACTGTTGCTCATCACAAGGACTACGTCACAAGAAGAGTCTACCTCACAGTCAGCAGAATGAGTAAACCAAAACTGGAAGAAAACCAGGCACGCCCTAGTGGCTCAGGCTCGGGCTGCTGGGGTGCGCAGCACGTAAACCCGAAGACCTGGGTTACAGAGCCAAACGGGGGTGGGGTGGTGTGGTGTGTGTGTCCAAAAGAAATAAATAAAAATGCTTCCTCCTCTTCTCCCTTCCTTCCTTAACACACACACACACACACACACTGACACGCACATACATACACACACTCACACATGCGCACTCTCACACACATTCACACACACACACACACACACACACACACACACACACACAGAAAATGACAGGTGCTGGCAAGCATGTGAGAATAAAAATTGGAGCCCTGCGCACTGCTGGCAGAATGCAAAATAGTGCAGCTGCTGTGGGAAATAGCAGGGCAGTGCCTTCAACATTTAAAAACAGTCACCAGTGATCCAACAAGTCCGTTTCTGGTACGTACCCAAAAGAACCCGAGCAGGGTCTCAACGCCAGACACTCAGGCTCACAGCAACATTTTCCACAACAGCCAAAAGTGGCAGATGGAGAGAGAAAGTGGTGCAGACATACAATGGATATTATTCAGCTCTCAAAAGAAGGAAATTCTGGCAGAAGCTATAACTTGGATGAATCTTAAATCTTATTACACTAAGTGAAATCAGCCAGCCACAAAAGGACAAACAGTCTGATCTCACCTATCGGAGAGATCCTGAGTAGTCAGAAAGCAGGATGGTGGTTGCTAGGAGCTTGGGGAGAGGAATGAGAATTACTGTTTAACGAGTGCAGTTTCAGTGTGGAAAGATGAGAAAGTTCTAGAGGTGAGTGGGGGTGATGACTGCATGACAGTGTGAATATATTTGATACCACTGAATTACATCAATTAAAATTGGTAACTTTTATGTTACGTGTATTTTAGCAAAATTAAGCTATTGTGAACAATTATTGGCAGTATTATTAGGTGAAAGACTCAATGAAGATGGCAGTTAGAAAGCTATTTATTGTCCAGGAATACTCAGTGGCTAAGGTGAAGGTCATATAAAGCCCAAGGACAAAGCCCAAGGACCAGAGTTCAAGATCTAGGGCTGGGGAAGGAAAAACAAAGGGAAAAAAAAAAAAAGAGGAGTGGGGGTGGGGGATGGGGGGTGTGGAGAGAGGTGGAGAGAGATGGGGAGAGAGAAGACATGCTAATGTCCAGCGGGCAAAACCTAAGAAGAACCTGGTAGTAGATACAGGGACCACAACGTTGATGGGGAAGGAACAGGTTCCAGAAGGTGATGAGCTCAGCTCTGGACAGGCCGAGTTTGAAGTTCCTAGGGAACATCCAGCAACAACTCATAGGGATGAGCTACACAAATCAGTCTCAAAGGACTGAATGTTTTAGAAAGCATGACATATTATTGTGGTCATTTAAGTAAGGGTCTTCATAGAGGATGAAGGTGAATGAGGCAGCCTTGACCATGGAGTCATGGTTATTGAGGCTGGGTCCTGATTACACAGTGAATCGTTCTGCAATTCTGATTAGTTTGGGAACCATTCCAAAGTCACCACAATATAAAGCTGAAAAAATAATTAAGAGAGAGAAAATGATAAGATGGATATAAAGATATTATTTTATTATTAACACTAATAATGCAAAGTGTTACCATTTAGTGAGCTTCTGCTCCACGGTCGCACTTTGCTGGGCCTCTCATGTGCATCAATTGTATTTTTCATGACCGCTCTCATTACATTAAGGTTCAGAGATGTCAGATCCCTTGTGCAGTGAGTGGTACATTTTATATTATATGAGCTACGCCAGAGGGAGCAACTGAAAAAGATGAAAGGACTAGACAGGGACTATTGACATTTGAGAACAGGAATAAGATGGGGAATAAAGAATAAGAAGAGGAATAAAGAAGGCAGCAGAAGTTTGCAAACCAAGGAAGAACAGCGGTTCAAGAAGAAGGGAGTGACTCACAACGTCAAATGCCAAAGTAGCAGCAAAACAGCACCTGAAAACTGCTCATTGAATTTCAAAATTAGGAAGTTTCTGTGGCTTTGGAAAGAATAACCAGAGGTGTACAGACAGAAATGGGACTGGGAGCGAAAAGGCAGCAAATGGAGCCAACTCTTTGGATAACTATGCTTGAAGGAATCTTGAAAGGTGGGGTGATTTGGGATTTAAAAGAAGAAACATGTATCTGGTCTTCAGCCTGTTTTTAGCACAGAGCCCCTAAAACACTTGGGATTTCCTAAGTGAGAAGAACTATAAAAGAGTATTCTGGGGACCTTGTGAAATAGCTCTTGGGGCACAGACCACATACATCCCAAGGTCCTGGGTTAAAGTCCCAGGACCAGTGGGAATAACCAAGATAAACAACTAAACACAATAAAATAAAATGCTTCCTTCTCTCTCTTCCGGCCTGCCTGTCTCCCTACTCACTTTCATTCTTGCCTCTGCCCCTTTCTTTAAAAGGAAAGTTGCTGGGATCACTAAAGAGGAAGCTTAGTTTAGATACCTGAAGCCAAAGCAGGGGAAAACAATTACCCAGGCAACTGGAAAATCAGAGGCCCGCCCCAGGAGGAAAACCTTGGCGAGGGAAAACCTTGGCGAGGAGGTTTTTGCTCCCTGTTGAGGCTCAGGAAGAAGCCAAGAAGCTAGATAGTTATCTTAAACCTTTTAAATGTAAAATCACTCTTTAAACATTGTTCGTTAGAATGGCTGATTTACTTCTTGCATGTTTTCTGTAAATGACTGCCTCCTGTAAAGACAATAAATACAAGAGGAGTCAGTGACTCAGGGTAGCTATCTGGGGCGAGAGTTCCCCCATAGTTTTATCCCTGACCCCACTTTCTTCTATTTTGGTCTGTTTCGTTCTTTCCTTCTTTTTCTCAATCCTTTGTAGTCCCTTCCTCCAGTTCTGTTAACTTAATGAAGTGACTTTTGGAATCACTTCAAGATGGGGACTAGCTGCCAGGACTAAATACCACCTGATCAGTCTCACCCTCCTGACATTTGGGGAGCAGAGAGAGGTTAAAGGTGGACTCAATCACCAATGGTCAATGACCTAACCAACCATACCAAGATAATGAAGCCGCCATTAAAATACAGAAGGATAGGCTGGGAGAGCTTCCGGGCTGGTGCACAAGCAGAGTTGCTGAGAGTGTCACATCTGTAGAGAGCACTGAAGTTCCATGCCTTTCCCCATACCTTGCCTTATGCATCTCTCCTGTCTGAGTGTTCCCGAGTTATAGCCATTTAGAATAAACTAATAATCTAGTCAGTAAAATGTTTCTCTGAGCTCTGAGAGTCACTCTAGAAAATGAATCATATCTGGGTGTGGGGCGGGGTCAATGGCATATTGATCTAATCCACCTCCAGTGGGTCGAAAGCATGAGCAACAAGCTGGACTTCAGACTGGCATCTAAAATGCATACTAGTCACAGAGGACTGAGCCCTTAACATATGGAACCTGACACTATCTCTGGGTAGACAGCGACAGGGTCAGAATTGAGCTGAATTGTAGGCCTCCCAGTTATTCAAGAATTGCTTGGTAGCATGGGGAACCCCTACTCATTGAATTCCATCCCCATTTAAATTTAATTGGGCAAGAGTTAGATGGAGGGAGCCATACAGATGACAGACTCTTGACTGTACTTATGTGTAGGAGGGAGAGAGCCAGAGAAAAGACTGAGATGGACAAAGGGAGGGGATGAAGATGGCGCAGCACGCCAAGGATGTGGGGGAATGGAGTTCAGCACCCAGGTGAGGGGCTGTTCCTGGGCAGGAGAAAGGGCACCTCCCAGTGGGGAAGGGTGAAGACCAGAGACTACCAGTGGTGAGGGGCTTAGAAGGGCTATGCAAGGAGCCCTGTCACAGAACTGGGAGCGGGGAAGTGAGTAAGCCAAAAGCAAGACAGGTCTGGCCAGAAACCGGTGTGCTGGCATTTCTGAACTGGAGGAGTGATGACAAGGCCCAGGGTGTGCCTGGCTGAAGTAGCAGTTATGTCACTGGAGTGAAAAGGTCAAGCGTTCTGAGATGGTTGATCCTTGGGAACAGATGGGAGAGGAGGAAAAGTCTGATGGGTTCTATCCTCAAAGAGTCCGAGAGAAAGAAGTTCCTTGGCTTACCCCAGAATCACATTTCGGGATTTTGTAAAAACAGTTCTAAGTCCTGATACTGAAATAACTACTTTTACCAAGTGTACACCCATAGCTGCCTCATAGTAGATCAAGTATTTAAACCAAGAAACATATGGAAACTGTGAGGCAGGAGCCTGCATGATAAATCCTGGCTCTGTCAGCTACAAAATGGGTTAAACGTACCCTTCTGCATGAGGCCAGGACCTTGTCTCCATTCATCCTCTTAGCAAACATGCCTTCTTTCTGGCAGATACTGTTCTAGCAAGAAACGGGATTCAAACACGAATCATCTGTGGCCTTCATGGAACTCACAAACAAGATGGGAGCCAAGCCTGGTAGAGCGAGAACACACTCGAGCTGAGGCAGGTAGAGAGGACCGAGGTTGTGTGGACACAGGGAAAGGAATCGAGTTTGGGGGAAGCAGCACACAGAAGAGCTGTAGTGTGAGGGGAAACCAGAGGAGGAGTAGATGCACCAGAGAAGCGTAGGAAGGGCATTCTGGGGGGAGGAACAGTGCGAAAGGGCACTGAGGGTCCAGAAGGTCAGGAAGAGTAACAATCAGTGGTTCTTCTTTTCATTTTTTAAAGAGAAAGGAAACAGGCATGAATGAAGGCAAGCAGGCAGGCAGGCAGCTTCTCAGCGTCTCTGGGACTTGATAACATCAGCTGCTCTGTGGCTTCCCATTTCCAGGCTGAGGAGAAAGATAAGTGCTAACAGGGGTGCTGCTAGAGCCCAGAGGTCCGCTGGCCCCCACCCATCCCACCCCAGGGGCGGCTGCTGCAGTAAAAGGGCAGGCAGATCTGAGGCCTGAAGGGGCTGAGCATAGCCTGTCCTTTTCCTGGGAGGGATCCCAGCCTGGTTAATGTGAAGCGCACGTCACCACCCAGGCCTGCCTCCCGGAAAGGGCTCTCGTCCTGCCAGACTGCTTCTCAGGGTCACTTCTTGGGTGATGGTCACAAAGGCATGAGCCACACAAAGTGTCTCCCTGTCTTGGGCACTAGTTTCCACTTACGTAAAATAAAGGAGTGGGACTCAAAGAATCTCACCAGGTCTTCTCATCCCATGAACTAAACTATTAGGTCAGAATCCTCTACTGTCTGACGCCTCCCCCCCAACCCCCCAACCACCATCACCAGCACCACCACCACCGCCAGCACCGGGGCCCAGGAGGGCAGGAGCTGTTTCAGATGCCCTCAGGACACATCCATCCATTTGTTTCTTGTGATCTGAGCACTCTCCTGGGAGCCAGTAATAGAAACAGTCATCACTGTCCGGTGCTTCCAGGCACTATGCTAGGCTTTTATCTGATTTGCTCATCAGGACCACCCCACAAAGTAGGTGCTCTTATTATCTTAATTTCACAAATAAACACATCGAGGCTCATAGAGATGAAGTCACTTGCCCAAGGGCACCCAGCTGGTAAAACAGCAAAGCCTGTATCACCTCCAGGTCTCTCAGCTCCAAAGGCCATGGTTTTCCTGCTCATCACACATCACGGTGCTGGTGAGCCCTGCACTAGGGTTGCTGTTGGTGGCAGGAGGAGGAAAGGAGAGTAAGGACAGACTACATGCTGAAATTAGTTGTTAAATGGAAATAATAACAGTACCTGCCTTAACTGGTGGTTGTATTAAATGATTAATAAATTCCTAAGTGTTTTAAAAGGCAGCCAGAGGTACACCCTGTTGGAGCAGCACCAATTAGGGGTGGGACAGCCACCTCCGGAGGAGCACTGTCCACATATATCTCAAGAACCACAGTTTGCCCATCCTGGGTGGGGCCTAGGGGGACAACCAATGTAAACAACTAAAGAAAAATAAAATGGCTATTTTGTCCTCCACTCTGCCTGCCTACCTGCTTACTCACCTTCATTCCTACCTGCACCTTTCTTTTAAAAAAAGAAAAAGGCAGCCAGAACTATTTCATCTTTTCAAACTGAAACTCTGCCAGTAGTTTCTCATATTATTATTAAATTACATAACATGTAATATCATAGTTATTAAAACATTATTATGCTAACTTTATGCTCCTATCTCCTTGACCAAAGACCACAGTGTGGGGCAGGGGATAGAAATTATAGCCATGGGTTCAAATTCAAATTCTCCCACAGCATATGTGAATTTGAGTTATTTTCTTAAAAATCCTCAACATCAATTTCTCTATGGAGATGATACGAACACATGGAGACCACACAGACTGTGGTATCCGATGAGATCACGGAGGCAAAAGTATATTGTAACCTTCATGTAAAGTGCCCCGGAAATGTTAGGCCCCTTGGCTGGAGAAGAGATACGAACCCAAGCGCACCTCCGGCACAGAACAGCCGCTCAGCAAACAGGACGCGCCGAGCTGCTGTGCAATACTGCCCCCTGGTGGTAGCCAAGAAACTGCGTCTGGCCTCTTGGCAGTTCCGGAAACAGGACATTTTAAACTTGTTCTCCTTCCCACCTGATGACACTCACCATCCCCAGACATTCCCTGGGACCCAATCCTTTGTTCCAAAAGAATCAGCCTCCTCTCTGTACCCTTTTACTTACTGCTTCGGCTGTTCCACTTCTCCACCGATGTCCCACCCAAACCCTACCCATCCTTCAGGTCCCCTCAAATCTGTCTCTTGCAGAAAGCCACCTAGGAGCACACGAGGAGGGTCCCTGGGGCTTCTTTTCACCTCTGCACAGCTCAACCCCGGAAGCCTGCTCTGTGTGCTGCTCTCTCCAGGCTATGGTTCCATGATAGAAGTTCCTGTTTTTCTTAATACTTTCCCCATTTCCAGAGTCTGGACTCTGGGGCTTCTGAGAGTACAGATTTGGGGCTTACCCTGGTAGCTGAGGCATGAACCCTGAGAAGCCCAGGGACCCAGGACAGGGTTGGTGGAAAGGGGCGGGGACCAAAAATGAACTAACAAATTAAAATTTCTTCTTATTCCTCTCTCTTTCTGCCTCTTTCTTCCTCTTTAAAAAAAAAACAAAACAAAACCGTGTTAATATGTACTAGACACAGTGCTAGCTACTTTTACATGCCTTCAATCCTCATGATAGCTCTAATGCAACTCCAATAGATATTAGATATTATCTCAATTTATAGATGGCAAACTGAGTCTCAGAAGGGTTAAGTAATTTATCCAAAACCATATTGCTAGCAAGGGATAGAGCAAAGGTTTGAACACAACGCACATGTACCTGATTACCAGTCCACAGAGTAAGTTTCATCTCCCAAGCCAACGCCTGTCCATCTTAAGCACCTGCGTGGAACAGTAACAGGAAAGAAATGAAAGAGCTGGACTTAGAGGGTTACGCGTTGGGCTGGATTAGTCCTGTCCGCCATGAGTGAGGAACAGTGTTTGCCAACTTTTTATCACCCCGTGTCAGAAGGGACTAAGGGAAGACACTCCATCTCACTCTGAACATGGCTTTAGGAAGCACGTTATGTTGAAGAAGCATGAGCTTTAAAAGGAAGACTGACAAGCATTAAATTCAGCTCCATTCATTTCGGGAAATTTGAGCCATTACTTGGCCTCTATATGACTTAGATGCCTTACTGTGAAATGTGAAGAATACCCCTTTATTAAGGGTTTAACAGGGTTAATTCTTAAAGACACTTGGCAAAGTGTCTTAGTGCTTCCCTCTACAGAGTCTGATTTCTCCCAGGCAGTGGCTTGAGGGTTATTTTACTTTCTAGGAAACACTTGCACATCACAACCATCACAATGGTGTGTCCTGGTGAAGTAGTGGTTTGGTCAGTGAGTTGCCTTTGGCCGAGAGTGCAGTCCACATACATCCCAAGGACCAGAGTTTGAGTCCCAGGGCCAGAGGGAACAACCAAGAGGAACTGAACAAAATAGTTTCTTCTTTCTTTCTCTTCCAGCCTGGCTGCCTACTCACCTTCACTCCTTCCTGCACCTTTCCTTAAAAAAAAAACAAAAAAAAACTATCACAGCAATAAAGCGTTAACATGATGAGACCATTTGATATCACTAGCCCCTAAATATGACACACTAGGAAGGACACAATACTGTCTACGTAACACTGCTGTTACAAGTTTTCAACCTGAATCTAGAGTTGAAGAAAATCACATAAAGGCAAAACTGGCCTGGGTGCTTCAGAAACATATTTTAAAATATCAAAAAGACTGGAGAACATCCTAGAACAAAACAAGACAGACAAGACATAGTAATCAAATGTTGCAATGTGTGATCTTAAAACAAAACCCCAAAACAGCTAGAAAGGACCACCTGGGTTTTGACTATTGGTGTATATTAGATATAGTTCTGTATCAACACTAAATTTCAATGTTAAAGCGTGATAATTATGTTGTGCTATGCAGGAGAATACCCATGAACTTGGACATGATTAGGAGTGAAGTGTCATGATACCAATAACTAACTCAAATGGTTTAGGAAACAGTACCTGCCTGCCTATTTGTCTCTATAGGGAATTAAAACAAATATGGCAAAATATGAACAATTCAATCTAAGGAGGGAGAATCCAGTGCTCACTGTGTTACCCACTATTTTATGAAGATTTGATATACTTCGAAATAAAAAGTTGAAATAAAAATATGTATATTCTAGTTAACAAAGTTTAAAAAAATTAATTATTTTGGTGAGGTTATGGTAAAATAAAGAGACTAATAAAATTCAAGCAATAAATTGGCACGACCAATTTAGAAAGCAATTTTGCAACAATTTAGGTATGTCTGTGCACCTTAGCACAGTGATCCTACTGTGGGAATCTGCCTTAAGTAGATAACTGAGAAAAGAAAAGATGGAAAAAGTTCATTGTGATGCTTTTCACAAAGGAAAAATCAAGAGCATAAAAACCTAAGTGTCTCGCTACTGAGGAGTGACTAAGGAAATAACATCGACTTGGTGGACTATAAAGAAGCTATTAAAAATGAAAGTTGTGAATATCATTTTTAAAGTATTTTAAGACTATAAACAGCATGAAAATATTAAAGTTAAAATTTTAAAAAGCAGACTAGTGATGTCTTGCTGGAGCTGTGGTTGAGCACAGTCCACATCCATCCCGAGGTCCAGGGCTTGAGTCCCAGACTGGCAGGAACAACCAAGATGAACAGCTAAATAAAAAATAAAAGTGCTTCTTTCTCTTCTCTCTTCCTGCCTGCACCTTTCCTTTAGAAAATAAAAATAAAAGGTGCGCCCTGGTGGAGCAGAGACGGGGTCTGTGGAGCCAGGTCCTGGGAGAAAACAGCAGTGTGAACAACTGAGATGGAAATGGAATGAGGCACCTTGTCCTCCTCTGCCCTCCTGCCCGCCCCCCCACCCGCCCGCCCGCCTGCCTGCTCACCTTCATTATGGCCTGCATTTTTCCTTGAAAGAAACAACAGAAAAAAAGACCCTATCTTCAAATAAAGTCACATTTGGAAGTCCTGGGGGTTAGAGCTTGAACACAAAAATTTGGGGGACACTTACTTCAGCCCAGAATTGACCTCTACCTCAAACCACATACAAAAAAAGGTGGACCCAAGACCAAAGCATAAGTGCAAAAACTGTAACATTCTTAAAAGCAAACATAAGTGAGTGCACCCTGGTGGCCTAGCAGTGACTACACGTGGGAGCAGTCCCACATACATTCCCAGGTCCAGGGTTCAAGATCCAGAGCTGGGGTGTTGGAACAGCCCATGTAAACAACTAAATAAAATAAAGTGCTTCCTTCTCTTTCTTCCTGCCTACCTGACCTACTCGCCTTCATTTCTGCCTGCATCTTTACTTAAAAAAAAAAAAAAAGGTAAGCATAGGCATAAATATTTGTGACTTTTGATTAGGCAATTGTTTCTTTTTTTTAAAGAGAGGAAGGGGGAGGAGGAAGAGGCATTTTAAGGAAGGGAGGTGAGAAGAAAACATGTAATTATTTATGTATTTATGCATTTATTTATTTATTGATGTTCTTCCCCTCAGCCCCAGGTCATGAACCCAGGTCCTTGGGCTTTACATGGTCCACACCCCAGTCACCAGCTCAGCACCTGAGCTACCAGGGTGCATCAGGTAATTATTTTTTTGATATGACACCAAAAGCATAAGCATCAAAAGAAAAAATAGATAAAATAGACTTCATCAAAAGTAAAACTTCATGCATCCAAAAATAATACCAAGAAAGTGAAAAGATACTCTAGTGTGAGAAAAGATTTAAAATCATATATGCAATCAGGTCTGCTATCTAGGTTATATGAAGAGCTCTCACAACTCAACAACAAAACGATAAACTGCCATTTAAAAATGGGTAAAGAATCTGACTAGACATTTCTCCAAAGAAGAAATACGAATAGCCAATAAGCACTTGAACAAATGTTCAGCACCACTAGTCACTAAGGAAACAGACATATAAACTGAAATAAAAATGCCCATCCCTACTAGGATGGGCAGAGTAACAAAAATAAATGAGAAAAACCCCAAGAGGTGGCTAGGACGCGGAGAAATTAGAACCCTTATGCACTGCTGGTGGGCACGTAAAGTGGTGTGACCACTATGAAGAACAGTTTGGCAAAGGTGATGGCTGCAAATCATTATGAAGACACTAAAACCCTGTGAGGTTTGCACTTTAAAGAGACTGAAGCAGTGGATTTTTATGTTAGGTGTGTTTACCTCAATAAAACAAAAGTCACGGCAACGCCATGCATCTGACATGACAGGAGGGCACTGGCTGGTGGTTTTCTCCAAATGCCTTCCCTGCAATCAGAACGAAACAGCAGGGTGCTTTCCATCTTGCAAGATGGTGAGATAAAAACCGAAAGCCTCCTCCTAAAGGGAAGACACCTGCAGCCAAAAAGGTGAGGTTAAGAAGCATCACCCCAAAGCTAAAAACGTCTAAAAAGGGGAAGCCCCCCAGGGGCTGAAACCTGTCCCCAGCAGAGCAATTATCAGAGTCCTGACCTGCGATGGCTTCCAGAAAGGTCGTGTAGGAGGGAGGAATACTCAGCAGTTAAGTCTAAGATTCAAAAGAAAAAGGAGAAGGTTCTTGTCGCTGTCACGACGTCAGTTGGTGGTGACAAGAACAGGGGAACCTGGGTGGTCAAACCCCGTAAGATGCCCAGACACACTCCTCCAGGTAACGTGCCCTGACAGCTGCTGAGTCTCTGCCAAAAGCACCTCAGACAGCAGGCAAAGACGGGGAGCCGGCTGGCTTCATGTGGCCCATTCTGAGCAGCCTTGCTGGGCGCCTCAGAGGTCAGAGGTGGTGTTCCCGAACCATCAGCAGTGACTTGCTGCTTGCGAGGGGACCTCTGTCTCTCAATCACGCTCCTCTTTGTAAATCTGTCACCACCACCACCACCACCAAAATGGGTCACAGTGGTGTATGAGTCCCCACACACCTCGCAGGTGCTCACTCAAGATGGAGCTGTGTCAGGCAAGGAGATCTCTGACCAGAGAAAGAAAACCACATGATCACAGAGCAGTGCCGGTTGGATCAGAAAGTGAGACTTGAAAATTTTGCCCCAAACTGAAGCTCATCCTCAGTTCCAGAGCCACCTCTGAGCTGCGTTTGCTCCCACAAATGGAATTTGTTCTCACAAGCCGGTATTCAGAATGCCTTACAAGGAATCTAATGACATAACGGATTCATTTTTAAAAAGTCCAAAAAAATAGCAGATGAACCGAACCCACTTAAGGGATAGCCTAAAAATACTTAACCAATCCTCTTCAAAAGAATCAAGATGATGAAAGACAAGGAAGGACTCAAACAGTGACAGGCTGGAGTAGTCTGAGGTGACATAATGATTGGGTCAAATCCTGGAATAGAAAAACGATGCTAATGGAAACACTAATGAAATCTGAAGGAAGTCCGTAGTTGGGACAGTATTGTATCAATTTAATTAATTAACATTAGCATTTTTTTGCTTTTTTAAAGGAAAGGTGCAGTCAGGAATGAAAGCAAGTAGGCAGGCAGGAAGAGAGAGGAGAAGGAAGCATGTCCATTTTATTTTTATTGAATTGTTGACGCTGGTTGTCCTCCCCCATCCCCCGTCCCCAACTTGGGACTAGAACCTAAGGGTATGTGGCCTGTGCTTCTTCAAAGGCAACTGACCCAACCACTGCTCCACCAAGAGACAGCACGAAATGTCTTGCCTACGGTATCTTTCAAGTATTTTAAGCTTTCTGATCTGAAGGCAACATCTCAAATTCTTTTTTTTTTTTTTTTTTTAACATTTTTAGTATTTTATTGCAGTCACTATGATTTTACACATTAAATAAACTCCTATGTGTAGGATCCCATATGTGCATTTTCGCCATTCCTCAAATATATGTCACCACACCCTGTAAATCTAAAATAACTTCAAACTAGTTTTTTTAAACCCCAAACACCCTGAAAACCTGAGATTAAATGTGCCTGCTACTTCTGCAAGCAGAGGCAACAAGTCCACCAGGAACAGCTTCTCTGTGTCCACTGTTGAGACGTTTGGGTCCTTTCTGGCTGTTCTTGGTTATACCAACATAAGACACAGAGGCCTTCTTTACTTCAGGCAAGCTTACGAAATGGAACCCTTTTTGCAAACTGAGAATGGTACAAAAGGGTGAGGGCGAGGGAAATTTGGTCAAAACAAGAGCCATGGAATCGCCAGAAGAGATGAGGTTTGAGAATGTGGTCATTTGTCTTTTGAGAGTCAGTTTTTAGAACTTCTCTGATGGGTGAGATGGTCTTGAATGACGTTCACTAGCTGGAAAGGGGACCAAGAAGACCCATGGTGAGGCAGGCGAGTTAGGACTGGTGACCTGTGTGTATGAGGACTCTGCAGGGAGCACCCTACAACACGTGCTGAGATTGGGGACCCTCAAACACAGCCATGGCTATCCACCCCAGGAACAATGGCTGCAACTGTGAAGGTGACCTTGGGAACCCAGCCTGGAGCATCCCAGAGATCCAGAGCAGCCAACTCTGCAGCAGGGAGGGCCAGGGGTGTGTCAGGCTGTACTTGGAAGGGTTTCATCAGTCACACGTGTGGCATGACAGAGACCACGACTCCTGAAACAGGTCAAAGGGATGGAAATGTGTCTTCAGTTCCCTGTGTTTAAAGCATTGAGAGACAGAACCAACCCCTTGGGTTTGAGTAAAATGGGGGATGTTGGACGCCTCCAGGGAGAAAGAGATATTGGATTTTGTGTTAATCTGGCATGAGGGCGGTCAGCTGGTTTTCTTTTGAAAAGTAGAAGAGATGTGACCTTATTTGTCCCTGAGGCTGGTGATTCCAGTTATTTGAGGTCATGCTGATTACATAAGTTAAAACTGGATTTCTGAGAAACAACTGCTTTGTATCTTTTATTATTCTTTCTTTCTCTCCTTCTTGGGAGAGCAGGACTAGAAGAGTAGAAGACAGGAATTCTCAAGTGCACCAAGGGTGCTTGTCCTTCAAAGACCATCCCCGCACCCCTGCGAGTCCTAGTCGCCTGTAAGGCTGCAGTGCCCCAACCCCTCATCATGGACGACGATTTTCATCAGTTGAGACAATTTGATTTCCACCTTTCCTTTCTCACTGCTGCTTCCAAGTCACCACAGGTAGACACACACGGCGTAGTGTGTCATGGACCCTTAGGGATCCATTATGTCTATTGCTCAAATCAGTGAATTTTTAAGAAATCTGAGTCGATCAGTCCTGTTCTAGGAGCTCTGATTAATGACTTGCTGCATTTACGGTGTTTCCTGGACATGTCAGTAGTGTCAGGACCTAATCCACGGCTTTTTTTTTTCTCTCTCTATCTTTACTAAGAGCCATATATTCTCTCATAAAAATGGGTTCAAAGCGAATGAGTGTTAACTATCCCTACAGAGAATCTCTCAGAATTAGGCATCCTGTGGTAAAGAAATAAATCTCAGACAAAACGTCATCAGCCTTGTGAAAAGAATAAACTTTTTTTCCCTCCATTTTTTTGCATAATAGTGCATTCTGCTTTTTATTTTTATTTTCATATTTTTAAAGGAAAAATGCAGGCAGGAATGAAGGCAAACAGAGGCAGGCAGGAAGCGAGAGAAGGAAGAAAGACTTCATTTGTCTTAGCTGTTCATCTTGGTTGTTCCCCCCTGGCCTGGGTGGTGAGCCCTGGGATGCATGCGGACTACGCTCCTGCCAGAGGCAGAGAACCTAACTGCTGCTCCACCAGGTGTGCCAGAAGCATATTTTTATAACTATCATGTATCTTTTCTGGACGAATTAATCCTTTTATCATTATACAAAAACCTTCTGAATCTCCTGTATCAATTTGTCTTCAAGTCTATTTTGCTATTTGTTTTCTATACGTGTTTGTCTTTTCTGTGCCTCTCCTGCCCCATTGCTGTCCTCTTTTATATAGGCTAGATGTGTCCCAGTGTACCACTTTAACTCAGCTGTCATTTTTTACTATAAATTCTGCGTTAATTTCATGTTCTTGAACAATGTACAATATACAGCTGGACAATTAGAATTACGATGAACACTTTAATAATCTAGTTCTGATTAATGCTAACTAATTTCAGTATTATACAAAAATTTCTCCTACACCTTTGCTTCTTCTCCCTTATTTGTGCTATCACTGTCAATATAGACCATACCCTAATGCGCTGTGTGCCCGTCAGTACGGATTGATTATGATTACTTCACAGAAATTACCCAACAAATAAGGAGAAAATAATGTCTTTTACATTTACCAATGAAATGACCTTTAACATTATTCTTTATTTCTTCACGTGTTTGTGAACACCTTACTAGTGTCATTTCAATCTGAGGACTATCATTAGCATTTCCTATAGGGTAGTGATGAACTCTTAGTTTTTGTTTATTTAGGAATGTCTTCTTTTTTCCCTTCATTTTATTCTAAAATAGTTTTGCTGCGTATAGAATTATTGATTGATAGGGTCTCTTTTTTACTCTTTTTGCTTGTTTGTTAAAGGAAAGGAATAGACAGGAATGAAGGTGAATAGGCAGAAAGACCAGAAGAGAGAGGAGAGAGAAGAATTGTATTCTATTTTCTTTTTCAGTTGTTCACACTAGTTGTTCCCCCACTGGACATGGGACTTGAACCCAGGGGTATGTGGCCTGTGTCCTTTGGAGGTGATTGACCTAATCACTGCTCCACTGGGGCACACCCTCTTTTTAAAAAATTATTTTAATACTTTGAACACATTATGCCATTATCTTCTGGTTTCCATGCTTTCTGATGGGAAGGGAACTATTAGTTGTATTAAGATGTCATTGTATATGATGAGTTGCTTTGGTCTTGTTTTCAAGATACTGTCTTCGATTTATAAAGTTTTAGAAAGTTTTGGCCATTATTTCTTAAAGTGCTATTTCTATCTCTTTCATTCTCTCCTGTCCTTCTGGGATTCCAAAAGGTCTCTTAAGTCCTTTTCATTTATATCCCCTCGCTCTTCCTCCCCCCCGCTCTCTCTTTTTCTGTTCTTCGAACTCAAGAATCTCAATCTATCTTCAAGTTTACTGAGTCATTTTTCTGCCTGTTTAAATCTACTGTTGAGCCACTTTGGTGGACTTCTAATTTCAATTATTCTACTTTTAATTCTAGAATTTCTACTTGGGTCCTTTTATAACTCCTCTATATTGATATTCAATATTTGAGGAAACTTCATTATTTCTTTAGGCATAGCTGCCTTTAGTTCTTTGGACGGATTTTGCATGGCTAGTTTACTGCTGCTGCCTAGTAAGTTCAGCATCTAAGCTTCCACAGGAACAGTTTATACTGGAAGCTTTTTTCTCTATATAGGACACATGCTCTTGCTACCTTGCATATCCCGCAGCTTGTGCTGAAAACTGGACTTTTGATTCTCACAGCTGGCAACTCTGGAAATCAGGTTCTTTCTTCCTTTCTAGAATTTGTAATTGCTGCCTGCTGTCATTTTTGCTATTTGTTTAGTGACTTTTAAGACTAACTTTATAAAGTCTGTATCCTTTGATGTCTATGTCGCTGAAATCTATTAGCTTGGTGATCAGCTGGTGACTGGGCACAAATTTTCTTAAATGCTTAGGAACCAAAACCTCCATTTCAGCATGTGTCCTCTGTGTGTTTTAGAGCACGTCTTCATCACTCATCCTAGCATTTATTGCTCTGCCTTAGCCCTCGTTCCTGTTTGTGCAGAGTCTGAGTGAGAACTGATGGCTTTCACAGGTCTTTCCTGAGCATGGGCATAGCCCTGGGCATAAATGTGGCTTCCAGGTTCCCCAGGAATATGTCAAAGAGCTTTTCAAAGTTCTTGTTCTCCAAACCATCACACTCTCCACACTTCCTCCTAAGTTCTGGATTAGTCTAATGGTTGTCCCCACTGGTACCTAGCAGACCCAGACATCAGAGATTAAAACATTTGCCTTTAAATATTTTCATCAAATGCTCCTTGGGTAGCTACCTTCACAGTAGAGACTTAGAGAAATAAAGGCAAAGCTTTGGGGAGTCACAAGATAGATCAAAACAAACAACCACAATTACCCGTGAAGCGGGGTCCACGCTGCTCCTACTATTCCCAGTGCCTGTACTGGGAATGCAGCTCTTTTCTTCAAGGCCACTCCACTGGCCTTGACAGTTGGAGAATAAAGGATGAGATGAGGGTAAATTAAAACACCACAAACTTTGCTGTTCTCACCCAGATTCAGCTGGCTTTTCTGGAAAGCATTCCTGCTTATTTTAGGCTTTTAAGTATTGTCCGGAAGCCTGGAAAGTTGATTCTATTAGTTTTTTATCATCTGTTTTGTTGCTATTACTAAGGGATAGACTTTTGGAGTTTCTTACTCTGCCATTTCACTGACATCACTTCAATATGACATTACTGGTGTTAACAAGTAATTTGCATTTGAACAAGTCATTTTATATTTTAAAATACATATGGTCTGTATGTTACCAGTAGACTTGGAACTGACAACACCATTATTGCAACTCATTTGGTGGTTTCTATCATTCCATCAGAGCGTCACTCCTAGTCTGGACATATCTGACTTTACATCACATAGGCATTAGGTACATGGAAGGCCATAAACTGAATGTGCTGGACCTCAAGAAGCCCGCGGTACAGAGGGGAGAGACACAATTATCAAGGACCTCACATGTCAGACATCACATGGAGAGCTGTTAAAACTTTTGAGGAAAAAGGTGATTATATACTGAGGAGGGGCTCACAACAAGATGGTGACATTGTAGGATGTGTTGGATCCCTTCTCCACAGACAACTGGAAATTACCTGTTCTTCAGACACAGTGTAGAAGGGCTGGCCTGCGGGCTGCAGACACAGCGGTAGTGATCACAAGGGCAGGCAAAGGCCACACAGTTCAGAGCTGCATCGTGGATTGGGGACTCCCAACCTAAGGGGTGGAGGGTGGGAGGGAAGTGGCAGAAGGGGTGGAACTGCTGGAAGAACAGAGCCTCCCAGGAGTTGCTCTGAGGGCAGAAGGGAGCCTGCTCAGCAGGACCAGGACACAGAGCAGGTGCAAGGCAGGAGGACAAGTGTCCCAGTGGTCTGAGCAGGAGGCCCCCAAAGGAAAATGACAAGGGAACCACCATAACCAGAAGGCAGTTAGCATAGTTCTGTAGCCCTGACCCCTCCACTGCCCTCCCATGCCCCCTCTCACCTGGCTACCAAGTTGCTCCAGAGTGGCAGGACCAGCCCACAGGAAACCTCACCCTCAAGCTTAAAAACAAAAACAAAGTCCCAGAAGGAAGGAACCTTCAAGGGCTCCCGACAATGCCACCCTGTGATGGGGGTGGAAACGCAGCCGGACTGTTGCTTGCGGGCCAGCAACAAGGTGGTGGCTACTGCTCAGAGCTGGAACACTGCGGGAAAGCTCTGCGTCCCCCACACAAACTCTATCCCCACAGGCTAAATTCTCGGGTCCCAACGTGGGATCCACCTAATTATGTCAACAAATCAAACCAGTGGTGATGCCACACAGCTCAAGAATTTCCAGTGTTCAAACGAAGATCCAGGCTTCTCAGGTGCAGGTCCAAACCCCACACAAGGCCATCGCTAGAGGGAAACCTAACCACAGAAGCATAAACAGGATGCTACACAGGACAAAGACACAGAAATATATGCAAATTGGTGGACCAAATTAAAGCCCCAGGGGGAAATCTGAATACAACAGACATGTGAAAACCAGCTGAGGATGAGTTTAGGGCGACAGTGATAAACATACTCATGGAAGTCAAGAAAGAAATAGAGAAAGATAAAGAGAACAACAGAAAACAGAGAGAAGAAATGAAGCAAGGTATCAAAGAAATGAAGAGCATGGTAGCTGAATTAAAGAATTCAAAAGAGGGATTCAAGAGTAGGATGAATGAAGCCTCTATTGGAATCAGGCGATAGGGTAGGGGAATGAACTCAGGCAGACCAGCAAAGAGAGAAGAGAGTGAAAAGAAATGAAGAAAGCATTCACGACCTATGGGATAACATCAAAAGGAACAACATTCGCATCATACGGGTCCCAGAAGGAGAGGATAGAGATAAGAGGGCAGAAACTGTATTTAAAGAAATAATAGCTGAGTATTTCCCTAACCTGAGGAATGAAGCAAACTTTCAGATCCAGGAAGCTCAAAGAGTCCCTAATAAAAAAAACCCAGACAGACTAACACCAAGACACATTGTGATCAAAACATCAAAAATACAAGATAAAGAATCTTAAAAGCAGCTAGAGAAAAAAAGAGTCATATATAAACGAGTCCTCATATGACTGTCAGCATATTTCTCAACTGAAACTCTACAGGCCAGAAGGGATGCTATGATATAGTCAAAAGGTTGAAAGAAAAGGATTTTCAACCTAGGATACTATATACTGTGAGATTATCACTCAGAACTGAAGAAATGATAAAAAGCTTTTCAAATAAGCAA
Organism: Solenodon paradoxus; assembly: GCA_004363575.1. Classification (NCBI taxonomy): domain Eukaryota; kingdom Metazoa; phylum Chordata; class Mammalia; order Eulipotyphla; family Solenodontidae; genus Solenodon; species Solenodon paradoxus. The sequence goes on from RJWH01001935.1 coordinate 219,462, forward strand.
AAGTTAAAGGAATTCATCACCACAAAACCAGCTTTACAAAAAAATACTAAAAGATACTCTATCAAGTATAAAGAAATCCCACTTAAAAACAGTATGATAGCAAATATAAAAAGTGGGGAGGAAAAAAAGAGACTAAAAAACGTGAATGGTTAGAATGAATGGAAGATGAATCTGCTTTCAAATAAATACAGGAAATAAACATAGAATTCTTGATGCTAACCTCAGAGTAACTTCAAATACATCTCCAGGGAAAAAGCAAAGAGGAAAACAAAGAGGGAAACCAAGCAAAACGTAACTACACTCATCCCACCTAATAAGAGAAAGAGAACATGGGACATTAAATTCTTGTGAGATATGAAATACTCATAGACAGAGATGCAATTTCAGTGTTCTAAAATGAATATAACATTATACACAAAAGAAATAACAAAATAATGTATATATGTGTGTATATATGTATTTATATATACACACATATATACACATATACACTGAAGAAATGGGGAGGCTGACATGTATGAGGTCTGGAAACATGACAATGACAAGACCTTCAGAATGTTTCAGGTGAGAAAATAATGCACCTCAGCGACAGTTAGAATGGAATGAAGTAGACAGAAATCTCTACAAGGAAACGTCAATAGGACATGGTCAATTAGAAATCGGAGAATTTTAGAAGGTGACCTTTGAGATTATCTGGGGGAAACTAAGAAAAAGATAAAGATTGAAGACACTGGTAAGTAGCCAAGCTCACACTGCTGGAGACTCATGGGGCTGCTGCAGGCTGCGCTGTATGAACAGTCCACACCTGGTCTCCGGCGTCTAACCCAGAGAAGCTTATTTCCTGCTCACAAAAAATCCTCTGCAGGACAAGAGACTCCCCTAGGTTGCACCATTCCAAATGATGGCTCAGGGATTCTGTCTGCGTCTATCCTGTGAATTCTGCCAACTCAACTCATACCTTCCAGGAAGAGAAAGTATAGAGAACAAGCGTCCTGCTCTCTCACAGTCCTTTGGCCAGAATCAGTCAGATGCCACCCCAAGCACAAGGGAGGCCAGGAGATGCAGAGGGAAGTGGGTGGGCTTCTGACGCGAACTTGGTGAGCACTATCTCTCAGTCACAGTCAGAGTCAGCAATGGCCTGACTGTCATAATCCAGTACTTTCTTCTATTGAAATGGAACCCCTGGCAAGAATTTGCTAACACCTCAGTGTACCCTGGTTCCTGAATATCTCCCTGTTACTGCAGACTTGGTGAGAGAACTGAAAACAGATTTGCATTCTGTTTCTCTCTGGGGAGAGAAACAACCCCATTCAGAAACTCGAAGTTGGCAGTCTGACGTAAACTGGGGCTATTTCAAGCAACTCCAAACTATATAGAACCTTATGGCAATTCTTTGTATAATCTAAAATGATGTGCAGAAATGCCTGCCTTGTCCACATCAACTCTGACATCTATACATCTGCTCCGTAACCTGTGCAGTCACAGAAGCCGACGCCGGCCACACAATGAGAAGGTGACACACAGCCGAGAGCACAGCAGGGCAGAGAACAGGAAGGGATGAGGTCCATCATCCCGGGCACCTGCCCACAGTTCGGCCTGCCTCCTCCTGAGAGACAGGTCTCTACCACACGGGGTCACAGTCACTAACGTGTGACGGATCACCCTGCCACAACAGACTGCAGAGCAGGGGAAGCTGCTCAATGACAGGGCAGCTACTTTCTAGGCAGGCAGGCGGTTTGTGAGGTGCTCTGGTCTGAGACGCATGGAGGTGACCCATCAGAAAACAGAATCAGAGGTTTCTGGAGACACAGGAGATGAGGGACACAGAAGGGAAACATAACATCGCTGAAATGGTAGAAATCTGGGAACCACAAAAGCCTGAGGGCTGCTTTTCACAAAAGCAGGTGGTTGGTGGAGTCAGAACACACAGGAACTATGAAAGCAAAACATCTCTACACCAGCACAATGGCCAAGTGTTGGAAAACAGCCAATTCTTGCCATGAAAGGGCAATGAGATATATTTGGTGCCGAGAGCGGGGCTGATTCGATTTCAAATGCATTTATGTCCCAATAAGCCTGGTCACAGGGCCACTTCTGAACTTCTAAGCATGAGGCTGAGACTTCTGTCTTCCTTCATTCTATAAGGTTGCTAGCAATAACCCCTCAGTACTTCTGGTGGCCTGAGTGATTCTCTGCCTGTGGCAACCATGAAACCCTATCAGGCCACAGACATAAATGAAGTTCTAATACGGCATGGCTGAGCCTTGAAGACATAATGCTAAATAAAATAAAGTACAAAGACTGTATGATTCCACTTACATGAAGTACCCAGGATAGTCAAAATCAGAGACCTAATGTAGAATAGAAGTTACCAGGGGCTGGGAGATTGGAGGAAGGAGGAGTTATTACTTATCGTCTACAGTTTCTGTTTGAGGTGATAAGTTTTAGAACTAGTGATGATAATGTAATACATGTGTGCTGAATGCCAGTGAACTGTACACTTTAAAACGATTAAAACAGGTGCGCACTGGTGGCTTAATGGTGAAGCCCACTGGATGCAGCCCACACACAGCTCAAGAGGTGGTTCTCGACCTGGGCTCGGGGGGAGGGGAAGGGGAATAACCAAGATGAACAAAATCAACAGTTAAACCTAATGCTTCTTCCTCTTCTCTTTTCCTGCCTGTCTACTCACCTTCCTTCTTACCTGCACCTTTAAAAAAAAAAAAAAAAAATCATAGCAGCCACTTGGGCTTGGTGGCTGCAGTTTTAAGGAGCTCTGGCCAGGGACAATGGCAGGCATTCCTTGTATTGTATTGTCGGTCCAACTCTGCTCTGGGCCTGTAAAAAATCCCTGGAGCCATACAGCTACCCTCTGATTCCCACTTTGTTAGTCTGAGGTGGCCTAAAAAAGCAATACCAGAATCCAATGATAAAAAAGGCAAGGAGTATAAGGGTGGAGGTATAAATGGATTACCAACTAAAGGACCAGCACAAATGGCTAATAAAAAGAAAGACTAAACGATTTCTCCAAAGGAAAAATAGCCTTTTAAAAATGGGCCTAATAATATGAAACAGCTTCTTTGTAATTATGTCTGAACCTTTTTCTCTGAAACCGGAATTTGGAAAACATAGTTTACATATTTACCTGATACTAATCAGGAAATAAACGGTATTTATATTTAAGAGGTATTTAGTTATTTTTAATAAACTCATCATCCTTGAGTTTCTTTTTCATCAACTTAGATCTCATTTTTAAAAAGATTAAAATGGTGCAGACCATGCTAAGTGCAGTCTCCCGCACCCAGAGGAACTACTAGGGATGTGGTGTGATGGAAAGAACAGTGCAGTGAGAGAAACTGGATTCCAAATCCATTTCCTAGCTTTATCACTTGGGCAAGTTACCTAATTTTTCAGTGTGCCAGCTTATTCATTTGGAAAAAGGAGACAGCAAAATCCTAAATTTGCTGTGAAGAACAATGAAGACAAAATACATTGCCATTACATAAATATCGTTTGGAAACGAGGCTAGCAACTGTTTATGTATATTTGGAAGAGGAGACAATGGGCTTCTGTTAGCAAAGTGTGAGTCCTCTCTACGTGGGCACACTGGTTTGAGCAGCCTGAGGCTTACACACCTGTCTACAGTGACCCCAGACCTCCCTGGAAGCCCCCATTTCCATTCATTCTGCCACCCCTTCCTCAGCCCACCGGCCCAATGCTCTGGTGCTCTCTCACTGGCTGGTCTCTATGGAGGCTGGTCCCTAGGAGGGATCTTTTGTTCCCCTTCCCAGCATGCATTTGTACTAAGGCAGTGCTGCTTTCCAGGGAGGGGAGTGCTTCGACCAGATCAGTCTGCTGAGTTGAACTGAAGGCTCATCAGCAGACATGCTGGTGCAGGCAATGCGGCGGGAGAGGGAAGCCTCCATGCTTTTTGGATTGCCCACAGCCAGGCTGTTAATAATCATGAAATATCTGCTGACTGAGACCCTTTTTCTGGGCTCCAGTAAAGGCAGGGAAATTCAAGCCCATTCAGACACACTGAATTCTAAACACTGGCACCCACACTAGGAAGGACAAGGAGCTGTCCCAGATCCTGGAGTGGAGCCGAACAGACAAATCTCCCTGTTTGTCCGAGTCCTCCGGCTCTGGCAATTCTGGTTTGGCCTAACCCAGGATTCAGGAGAGGTGAATGAAGAGATCATTCAGAGAAGGGACAAAGGACGGGAGAGGAAGCGAGAGAAGTACACAGGGCTTGCTGGGTTGGCTTAAGCAAGGAGAGATTGCTAAGGCCAAAATAGAGACTTTTGATCTTATTTTGAAATAAGAATGGTCACCAAGAAACCCCAAATGCCCTAAGCAAAAATATGGGACAAGTGGCAGGGAAAAGAAGATTGTTCAACAATAAGGCAAAACCATGTAAATGCAAATGTGTGCTTATAACCACAACCACAGAGATCAAAGGGTTACTACCAGCCAACCACACGAAAGGACTCAGAGCTCTTATCTTCCTCCCCACTCGCCCTTCTGTTGTAGAGAGGAAAGAAGAGAAAAGAGAATGAAGGTTTTTTGTTTTTTTTTTTAATTTAGTTTGGTTCTTCTCCCAGTCCCTGGTCTTGAACTCAGGTCCTTGGGCCTTGCATGGACCACGCTCCAGCCACCCTGGCTTAGTACCCGAGTCACCAGGCCATACCCATTTTTTCTATGTAGATAGAAACAGCTTAAGTTTTATGAGCATGACAGCTTGATGTCACCTTCTTTCATGTGTCTTTGTTAAAAACATCCCCTCTTCTCCAGAAATCTGAGGCACACTCCTCTCTGCTTTCCTTAATGATGTCCTCACAAAAGTATCTTTGCATGGAGGCTAAAGAAATTCTGCCGAAAAAGTAACTGGTCTAAAATCAGACACTGAAAAGGGGTGAGCTTCCTTCCCTCTGAGTACTTCACATGAAGAACCTACAGTCAAATATTTCCTTACAGTGGTCCCTAAGTTAGGACTTCAAGTTAGCCACAACTTTAACCATAAGTTCTTATGGGTAAGAACTTTCATGTCTTCTTCCCCACAAACACACAGGAGGTGTCAGTAAACGCTGACTGGTTCACTGACTAGGGCAAAGTAGAGACGCAAGATAGATTTCACTCAGATATTATATTTTCGTTTTTATTTATTAAAAATCAGAGTGTTTTTCAGCCCTTAGAGGAGATGAAATCCTGTCACCTGACTCAACATGGATGGATCTAGAGGGGATAATGCTAATGAAATAAGTCAAAAGAAGAAAGATAGAGACCAAATGACCTCAATCATAGGTGGAATTAAGTAGACAAAACAAAGGAACCAATGAAACAAAACCAACCCTTGGACACTTGCAATAAAACAGAGGTTACCAATAGGGACTGGCGGTGGCAGTAAGTGGTGGCAGAGCCCCCTGGTGAGTGGTAAAGAACACTTGGTGAGGTGGTGGAGGGCAGGGTGTGCTGACATATATCTGAGGATGGGGAAACCACACATATGAGAACTACATAGATGAGTTTATTTTAATCTGTGAAACAAAGTTATTGCAATAAGAAACAGTGTTTTTAATGGAGAAACTAGAAACAGCACAGAAGGCCAACAAGAGATTAATTAAACCAATCATAGCACACCCTGGTGGCCCACCGATTTAGTCTATCAGGTAGAGTTCATATACCTCCTAAGGTCCCAAAGGTCCCCAGTAGGGGTTGGGGGACATAACCAAGAGGAACAACTAAATTAAGTGCTTCTTCCTCCTTTCTCTTCCTTCCTGCACCTTTCCTTTAAAAAACTCATATTAAAAAAACCATTGTCACATCCATACAATTGGACACTGAAGTGTAAAAAAGAAATAAAGAGAGCTATAAAACCGACGTGAGAAAATGACTACAATTAATAAGGTAAAGAGGAAAAGTTGCAGGACAGTACATTAAATGCCTAAGATTCTGTATTTCTAAAAAAGTTAAACTTCAGAAGGTGACGCTCTTCATCATCACTGACCTCCCAGCAGCTGGCACACAGCCAGGTTCAGTACATGTTTGTTAGACGACGACACAAACACCAGGGACTCAGAGTAGCACTTAAAATACTCCTAAAAGAGTGTAAATTCTGACCTTTCCTGTTACTCCAGAACAAGCAGCATTTCTCTATTGTCGGGCAGAAGGTAGAGGGGAGAGGACTTTACAATTAGCTGAGGTCAGGAGAGGCGAGAGTGAAGGTCATTGGTTCGATCCTGGATTTGGCTGATACTTTCCTTTTTACTTACTTATCTACTAACCTATCTATCTATAAATTTCCTCAACATTTGATTTTGGAGAATTTCAAACCTAGAGAAAAGTTGCAAGGTTATTATCATAAACATCTGCATTTCTTCCTCAAACATCACCAACTTTTAACTTCCAACACTTGTGTTTTATCTCTTCCTCTCTCTATACGTGTGCAGGGATATGTGTACTTTTTTGCTAAACCATCTGAGAATTAGTGATATAAATCATGACAAGGCAACCCTATGGATGTATCTCAAAAGGATACTATTTTCTATTTTTATATGTATATTTTTTGAGGAACTATTTCTTGCTTTGAAATAGTTTAAGAGTCACAAGAAGTCACAAAAATAGTACAGAAAGTTCCCAGATCCCATTCATCCAGCTCCACTCACATGATAATGTCTTATATAAACCTAGTACATTATCAAAACCAGGAAAATGATGTTGCACAACAAATTAATGCAACTATCGGCTTCACCTGGATTTCAGTTGGTCTCAGTTTCTCTTCTCTCTGCCATTCTATGACTTTTCATCACAGGTAAAGATCTGAGTAACAGAACAGTTCCATCCCTACAAAAAGCTCCCTCAGGTTACCCCTAGCCACACCCTCCCTGAACCCTAACCAGCCCACCATGGATCTTTTCCTCCATCATTATAATTTTGTCACTTTGAGAATTTTACACAACTGGAGTCACATGATATTGTAACATATCAAGATTACCTATTTTTCACTCAGTCCAATGCCCTTGTAATTTATGGAAGTTTTGTGAACTACTCATCAAAAATGGATTCTTGGTAATGTTGAGCAGTATTTCATGGGAAGCCTGTGTCAGTTTGTTCATCATTTACTTGTTGAAGAATGTTTGAGTTGCTTCATGCTTTTATCTAGTGCATAGAAAGCTGCCATGAGCATTCAGGTACAGATTTTTATGTGAACACAGGTTTGCATTTTTCTAGGTTACATACTCGGTAGTGAGCCTGCTGAGCTCTGTGGTAGATTTATGATTTTAAGAAACTACCGAAGTGTCTTCCAGAGCGGTCATGCCGCAACAATAAATAATAGATTCAGATGCTCTGGATCCTGGTAAGTGCTCTATAGTGTCAGTATTTTGCTTCAGTCACTCTAGCAGGTAATAGTGTAAATCATGATGGTCTTAATTTGCACTTTCCTAATGGCTAGTGTTGCTGAACATATTCTCAGATGCCTACCAAATGTATATTCCCTTTGGTAAAAAATCTGTTCGCGCATTTTGCCCATTTTGTCAGTGGGCAAACAAATTTTGTTTTTTTACTGCTGGGTTTAGTGAGTTCTTTATATAGTCTGGATATAAATTCTTTGTTGGATATGTGATTTGCCAATATTTTCTCCCAGACTGACTGTTATTTGCCTTTTTATTTTCCTAACAGGATCTTAAGCAGAACACGATATTTTAATTTTGACAAAGTTTGATAAAATCAAATTTATTGATTTCTTTTCATTTATTTTCAGACTTCCCCCCCATTTTTTTTTTTTACTTCCATGTGTTTAATACTGTTATAGATGTTGAGAAAGTACAAAGATGTAGAAGAAGAGTTGTTCTCAGTTTAGAGAAGCACAGAAATAATTACAACAGAAGATGGTAGGTAATTATCAGCTGCCATGTGAAAAGAGAAGAACACTTTACATTAGCGATGCCAGGGAGGGCTTCAGGGAGGGGTAGCATTTGAGCTGCAAAGATGTCAGTGGTTGAAGTGGGGCCAGGGGAGGAAGCTGCAGGAAGAGAGACGACAGAAGCAGAGGAACCGAGATGGCACTGGAAAGACGAGATCAAGAGGTAGGCTGTGGGAGAAGGTGGCTGGAGGAAGAGAAGTTCATTTTGAAATACAGACTATTTGAAGACCAGTAAACATTCATGACAAGACATTCCGCAGGCAGCTGGATGTGGGAGACTGGTGTTGGAAACTGGAAATAGGGATCTGAGCATCATCAGCATCGTTCGGGCCTTTGTTAGATGCCCCACAGCAACTTGCATTCTCTTTCAGAGAACGTGTAGTAACTACAATTAACATCAGATTGTATCATTAGTTGTTTAATCTGTCTCTCTTGTTAAAATTGCTAGACTGTCAGTCCCATGGTGGCAGTTCACGTCTGCCTTATTCCCAGCACTTGTTCCTAGTACAGGGCCTTGTGCTCCATAAATATTTGTTGAATAAATAAATTAAAGAAGTGGCTACTTCTAAAAGCCATGATTCATTGAGCATGCCCCCTGCAGGCACTGTGAGCACAGTTTTGTGTGCATCTCATTTAAACCTCAGACTACACTCCTGGGAGGTAAGTCAAGGGTTCCTAAACTTAGATTTGATGGGTCTGGGGCAAGGCCTGGGAATCTGATTTTAAGTTCCCAGGTACTGCTCAAGTTTGTAGACCACTCACAGTGGATGGTTTTACTGAAATTTTTGCAGATGGAGAAACTAGGTTTCAACAAATAGCATGTCCAAAGCCCCATGGCTAGGGAGAACCATGACTCAGAATTGGATCTCTTGTAAAATTTACCACAGGCCTCCCTGACTCTGGGAGAACTAATCTCTAAAACATGAGTTTCTGAGGGAAGAGCAAACAGCTGAAAAACGGAATCCTTGAAACCTAGGAAAGCACTTAATGCCACAGAGCCAAAGAGGAGCGGAGCAGAGGGGAAGCCTGGAGATGTTTCTGTGACGCCCGAGCCACGGTTGAGGAAGATGAACACACAGACCCTGCGTCCAGCAGGGCACTCCCTCAGGAAACTGAGCCAGCTACGAGTTGTGGTTTGAGGTGCAGCCAAAATCTCTCCGTAATGTAGCTTTGTGCTGAAGCTATTCACGTCAAACATCTGGGTCTGTGGGGTGGATGCCAAGGAAGGGGCGGGGCAAGTCCCATAAGGGAATCTCATATAGGCTGATCAGAAAATGAAAAATGCAGCACTGGCTGGATTTTCCAGGGCCATCACCTTTGTTAGATTTTCAGGCCTTTTGCTTCACTTTCTTCCTGTCTGTGTGTGGCTTGTCTTTGGATCTTACTTCTGGGCTATCGTTCCAATCTCATTTCAATCTCATTCAGAACTACTAAAAATCAGCAAAATGCCTTGATTAGGGTTTCCCCTTTTTCTTTCCAAATAAGAGCTACTAATTACCTTTGAGTGTTGCCACTTAACCACAATTACCCTGGCCTTCGTACCACAAACAATAAAGGTTAGCCATATCCCCTTTCCCAAGGGGCAGCCTAGAAGCCTGTCAAAGAAATAGTGGTCAATTTTCCGCAACCGCGTCACGAAATCCAACTCATATCCTCTTGATGAGAGATGCACATCAGTGTCTCTTTACGTGAAAGAGGGCACTGATAATAGTAAACCCTTATCCCTGCAGGGCTTACAAAGCAACTCAACCTTCCAGGACCTTGGAGAACCTTCCAGGACCTTGGAGAGGTACTGCTACACCCACATTTAGCAAGCAGCAAAAGTCAAGTACAAAGTTGTCAGTAGTGACCTAATTACAAACCAGCCTGCTACCTTGTGATTAGCCAAAAGTCTTCTGAAACCCACTTAGCCTTATTCTGGCCACATGCAAATTAATGGGACTTCAAGGGTCTCATTGCTCTAAGGAGTAGAATTAAGTAGGAAAGAATGTTTGTTTGCTTGCTAGTGACTTCATGCAGCTGCAGCTGAGCCTTGGCTCCTTATTTGTAAGATGGGGATAAGGGTCACTTGGAAGAGTGGTCAGAGGCGGTAAACCGATGCCAAAGTCCTAGCACAATGGTTAGCAGAGAGTAAGGGTTGGTTCAGTGGTGTGAGCATTCTTCCATTCTTCGCCCCACCAGGTCTTCTGAGACCAAAACAACTCCAAATTCGTCTCTCCAGCTCAGATACACCCCCAAATCCCATAGGATTCCCCATCCCCTTCCCTTAGTAGCATGGGTACTATTTCTCTCCATGAGGTTACAATGTATCCTAGAATTATATCCCCAGGATGCCAAGATCAAGAAAGGTTTCAGTGTGGAATTCTGGAATCTACTAAAAAGTTCTTCCTACTCCCTCTTCAAAGCCACAGCTATGTCCCGAGACACGGTGAATACCTACTACAGACTCCTTCCAGCTGCTACAGACTGCACACCGACTCCTCCCACCTTTCCTCTTTCCAGAACCCCTTCTTTAATTCACCTCTCACCCTGCACCTTTACCCCTGGTAAAGGACAGCTCTGTCACCAGCACTCTCCCCCACTGTTGCGGCTCCATCTGTTTGTAAGGACTTCTTTTGCTCAAAGAGCGATCTCTTGGCAAGCCTAGTGATTGAATTGCTAAATGCCCTGCCCCCAGTGGCACAAACCACATACATCCCAAGGACCCGGGTTCACCTCCCGGGGAGGACTGGGCGTTGGGGGAGGGGCAACCAAGATAAACAACTAAAAAAAAACAAATAAAAGCATCTTCCTCCTCTCTCTTCCTGCCTGTCTGCCTGCTAACCTTCATTCCTGCCTGCACCTTTCCATTTGAAAAACAGAGTGATCCCACAGGAAGCAGCTCTCCCGTGGCAGATGCAGATTTACAGACTGAAATCTCAGATGTCTACAGGGACAAGTAGGTAGAATAAATGAATTAAGCTGAGTGTAATCAATGCAGAGTAGTAGGGACCGTGGTGAATTGGAGAAGGCTTCTCATACAAATGCCTCTGCCCACTACGGCCATTCTAGGTCTTTCCTCCATTTTCCACTATCTGCAACTCAGACCCGCTCTGCCTTCCTGCCTTCTCTTTCTTGGGGTCTCCTGCCCCGGGCGCTCTCAGAAGCTGCAGAGGAACAGCCGAGAGGCGACTCTCTGACGTAGCCCCTGTCCCCTCCCCCGCGAGCCCGGAGCGGGCAGAGGAAGGGATCAAAGTCTCACCCTGTGGGTCCCGGGCTAACGGGAAAAGCAGGGCTTCCCCCTCGGGAGCTCCGGAGCGGGGACGGGCATTAAGAACCCTAACCTCTAGGTAGTTTAACGCGAGCCAGGAGGACAGGGTCAAGGCACGCGACAGAGCCCTGTGGTTTCCGGGTGGGAAAGTCTATTCGTTTAGGCGCCCCTCGGCTGGAGTCACTTCAACCGCACGATTCTGGGGTAGGGGCCGCGGGCAGAGCTAGCTCCGCGCAAACGGCTGGAGCCTGCAGCCGGGGCCCACCGCGCGCCGCTGCAGCACTCACTGCGCCTGCCCGCCCTCCCGCACCGCCCGACGCCCCCCTCCGCTCCGCACCCCGCGGGAGCGGGAGCTCCGCCCCCCACGCACCGCCCCTGCCCGGCGCCTTAAAACCAGGCGCGCACCGCCCCGCCGCTCCCGGTTCCACACCTCTCCTCGCCCGCGCGCCTCCAGCCGTAGCCGCTCACCTGACCTGGGTCCCGGCACCATGAGCTTCGGCTCGGAGCACTACCTGTGCGCCTCCTCCTCCTACCGCAAGGTGTTCGGGGACGGCTCGCGCCTGTCCTCGCGCCTCTCGGGGGCCGGCGGCGCGGGCAGCTTCCGCTCGCAATCGCTGTCCCGCTGCAATGTGGGCTCCTCGGCCGCCTGCTCCCCGGCCTCGTCGCTCGGCCTGGGCCTGGCTTACCGCCGGTCGCCGGCGTCCGACGGACTGGACCTGAGCCAGGCGGCGGCGCGCACCAACGAATACAAGATCATCCGTACGAACGAGAAGGAGCAGCTGCAGGGCCTCAACGACCGCTTCGCGGTGTTCATCGAGAAGGTGCACCAGCTGGAGACGCAGAACCGCTCGCTGGAGGCCGAGCTGGCGGCGCTGCGGCAGCGCCACTCCGAGCCCTCGCGCGTCGGCGAGCTCTTCCAGCGCGAGCTGCGCGACCTGCGCGCGCAGCTGGAGGAGGCGAGCTCGGCGCGCGCGCAGGCCCTGCTGGAGCGCGACGGGCTGGCCGAGGAGGTGCAGCGGCTGCGGGCGCGCTGCGAGGAGGAGAGCCGCGGACGCGAAGGCGCCGAGCGTGCCCTGAAGGCGCAGCAGCGCGACGTGGACGGCGCCACTCTGGCCCGCCTCGACCTGGAGAAGAAGGTGGAGTCGCTGCTGGACGAGCTGGCCTTCGTGCGCCAAGTGCACGACGAGGAGGTGGCCGAGCTGCTGGCCACTCTACAGGCATCGTCGCAGGCCGCGGCCGAGGTGGACGTGGCTGTGGCTAAGCCCGACCTGAGCTCGGCGCTGCGGGAGATCCGCGCCCAGTATGAGTCCCTGGCCGCCAAGAACCTGCAGTCGGCCGAGGAGTGGTACAAGTCCAAGTTTGCCAATCTGAACGAACAGGCGGCGCGGAGCACCGAGGCCATTCGGGCCAGCCGCGAGGAGATTCACGAATACCGGCGCCAGCTGCAGGCGCGCACCATCGAGATCGAGGGGCTGCGCGGGGCCAACGAGTCCTTGGAGAGGCAGATCCTGGAGCTGGAGGAGCGGCACAGCGCCGAGGTGGCCAGCTTCCAGGTAAAACTGGAGCGCTGCTCAGGGAGGGCGCGTCCTCTCCCGCGCAGACCCGCACCCTGGGGCCCTGGGAACCCAAAGGAGGCGAGGGAGGGACAGGGGAGAGCCCCGACGGGATTGGTGCCGGACCAGAAGCCCTGGAGTTTCCACTGTTGATTTTAGGGGCCCGGACGGCCTCTTTCCTTGCCCCTCCCTTATGTCCCTGTCCGAGACTTTTTAACAAAGAAACCCTCAAGCTTGTGCTGAGTCCGAAATTAACTTACACTAGCCAGTCAGCAAGTGACCCTCAACTCACTGACAACCTGAAGAACAGATCCCCGCCCAGAGTAGGATACGCCCTCTTCTTGGTTGGCCTGCTGTCTCAGCTGCCTGACACGTTTCACCGCCATGAAGGGCTTTCTGTGCGCCCTAGAAATGATGCTTATGGAGTCTGGTCTGCCCTAGCGCGGGCGGAAGAATGCTGCACAGACCTGGGAAGGCTCCAACCCATTTTCTTGATTTTTTTGCCCTCAAAGGACTAAAGGTTGAGAAACAATGCACTGGGTGGTGACTGGGCTGCTAACAACAGCCCTGCTCTACTCCCCTCCTCCACCCCCACCCCTAGCCCACACACCCACCACACACGCACACATACAAACGCACACGCACACACTCGTTCACACACTCTTTCCATGTCAACCCTTATTTCTCCCTAAGGAAAGCTTTAAGTGGTTAGCAAAATGAGAATGGCTTGGGCGCTGTCCCTGGTGCTGATCTCCAGTCCTTCCCGTCTGAGAGATGCTGTCTCTCCTGTCCCGTGTCCCGGTTATGACTCTCCAGGCAATTAACTGCTTTCATTTCTTTTTCCTGCTGCAACACCAACACATCCGTCTTGGCTACCTGCAGTTAAAGGTCACCTCGTTGACAACATCAATTTTCACTTTCATGGATGGCTTAGCACTTACCAAAAACCACTTAATCTGCTCACCCTAGCAGGTTCCTCTTGAAAATGACCATTTCCTTAACATTTTTCCATCCTAAGTGCATGTGATAAATCACAAGTAACTCTTTGTTAGAGGTCACTCATTTTTTCCATCTTCATCCTGTGAAGATATTGATTGACACTTTCCTCTCCAAACAAAGACCACTGCATCTATAGTTTCACTGTAGAGGACATTGTGCGTTTATGGCAGGAGAAAAGTGTACAGAGAACCTAAAGGGTGTGGTCCCATCTCAACGTACAGTAAAAGCTCTACTGGAGAGAATGCTAATAATTTGGTAATTTGACAGTAATTCTAGCCAAGATTGATGTTTTCATTTGATTAGATTAATCAGGTTTGGGAACATTAATAAAAGGCAACCACAAACGGAATGAAACCTCAAAAGCACCATTTTATCCCAGAGCTAAAGAATTCTTACTGGTATGCAGGTGTTTGCTGTCCCTTGTACATGACTTCCTTTGATAAAGGAAGAGAGCTTGTATGGGATCATTGTTTGGTCTGGAGTTATAGTACCATTCAAATAAATACATCTGTTCTGCTTCAGAATCTTTAACTTAAACTTTTCACTATGTAGCCTAGCCCCAGAATTAATCACATTTAGTTCATTGAGGTGTCACCTTTTCTTGTGGCTGCTGCAAAGCATGAGCTAGGTGGTCTTCTGAAGGACTTAGTCCAATAATTGTACAATAAAGATAATTTATCCACAGTTGATACCTGAACTGGGCTTTGTCACATCCTCTGTTTGCTTGTTATAGCCCCTGTTTCTAAGAGATAGTGACAGTGTGGTTTGGCTTATTTTGTTTAATTTAAAAAGCTTTGACTGTTAGACAATAGTAGGGTCATCCAGACACGGACTGCAGGAAACAAACAACAGAAACTGCGGCATCTGCAGCCCTGCAGTGCTGCCCCTACCAGCTGTGGCCTTCAGCCTCAGGGAACTGGAGGTGAAATGGAAGAGGTGATCAGACAGCAGACTGCCATCTCTTGCCATTGACACCTAAGGCTGAGGAGGGGTTCATAGCCTCATCTGCTGTTCCTGTCACAAGTCACAAAGGTGTCCTTTGGCTATTCTCTCTAACAATCTTACCAGTGCTGACCAAGATGAAAAACCGCCTTCTTTTACAGTGAGCTTCAGTCATTGTTTTCTTGCCCTCTCCCCCCCTCCCCCTCCCTTTTCACTGCAGTGATGGGAGTCTGTTCTCTTTTCTGCTTCAGAGATTAGTGACAGGTCTATTTACCTTTGCAAGCTGCCACCCTCTCAGAGGCGGAGGAAGACTCCATTAAAGTCATGTTTCCCTACCCCAGAGAGCTGACAGCCTATTTGAGGAGAGAAACCTATTTCCACTTTTGAAAGGGTAATGATTCAAGGTGACATAGTAAGTACACAGTGCTGTCGGAGAGATTACCCGTCAGGCAGTCAGAGAAATTACGAAAAGCTCGGGCTATTGTCTTCAAACACCAAATGCAACCTCTCTCCTTGACTGGAGGCTTTTCAGTTTCTGGCACAGAGTCTGACTTCTGCCTCTACTTCACCACCTCAGTTCTGCCAGCGCTGTCTAAGGAAATTCCTGAAGGATACTGGGGGCCCTGGCCCTGGCTGTGGTCAGTCTTGGAAAGATGAGGCTTTCCTTGAAAGGTCTTGCTGAACAATCAAGATCACCATTAGTTAATGCTCTCCAGGGAGCCGAGCCCTCTTCTCTTCCCTCTTCTCTCCCGTCTGAGATTCGAACACAGCCTAATTAAATAGCAGGGAGGGATGGACCCCTTGGAGACTGGGAGTGGCAGTAGCTGCATGCAGATCTGTAGTTTGATAGATCCATTTCTGAAATTAGAAGTCAAGAAAAATACATTTAGTCTCTTTTTTAAAATTCCTCCATGTGCTTCTTGTCTTTTGTTTTGTTTTTGTCCTTCTCTGCTTTACTATATTACTGTCACCTGGGCCACCGTGATATCTTCTTTATAGAAATAAAGTAGTGGTTGCTAACTCATTGATAGACCAAGATCACTTGAGGGCTTAAAGATTCTCAGGTCTGCTCCCAAAGATATGGATTCAATTGTTCATGGGCGGGGCCCAGGAGCATGCTTTTCCAATAAAAGCATTTTATTGTTCTCTGATTTTAGGGTGCACTGACCTAAATCCCATTTTCCAGGTAAAACAGATAATCAGAGATTTATATAATGCAAGACTTTAAAGTCTGGTAGAAAAAACAAAACAAAACAAAATACAAAGAGAGGAAGGAAGCAAAGACGGGAGGAGGAGAAGGCTGTACAGAGTCCTATGAATGGCCCACACAGGAACATTCTTGCCCTCCACCTTGAGTTTACTGTGCAGACAGTCCTTCTGGACAGCCTTTTATTGCTTACCTGGCTGAAGGCCCTAAAAGAGATGAAATCTGAAATGCTGGCATCCCCGTTCTCCACTGCAGATGCTAGTGCAACCCATTCTTTCCCTCAGTCCCAGTTTGCATCCTTTGATCACTTGTTTTAGCCATTGGGGAGAGACCCCAGCTGTACCCTGGAGTGCCCTGTCCCGTTCCCTCAGGCTAAGGGCAGCTGTGTGACGGGGGAGGGCCACTGCAGCGCTCTGCTCAGATGGTGAGCTGGAGGCCATCTTTGGCAGGGCTTTTCAAGGGCAATGGGAGGAGACAGTGTCTGGCGTGGGCAAGGGAACACAAACAAAAGAGATGAGACATAGAAGAGCAGTGGTCAGTAGTCAGCACCGTTCTGAAATTAGCAAAGTCATGCTTTTGTCTACTATCATCCATAAAATAGACATGTGAAATGGAGTATAGAAGTTCCAGGAAATCTCATCCACCTAGAACTCAGCTGTCCAACAACCTCTTATTCAGAAAACATAGCTGTGAGACAAACAAAATAAACCTAATTAACGTGCTGATGAGACAAGATTGAATCACTTGTTAGGATGCTGGCCCCTCTCATGCCTCCGGCCTGTTCATTCTTAATTTGCAAGATCCTCAAACATTTTGATACTTGGGTTGCAAACTGCTGAAAGAGAAGAGACCTTTGGTATTGTTAAAAATGAGTAGCAGCAGGTCAGTTCAACTTTTAGGACAAAGAAAACCAATAAGTAGCACTAATTCCACTAATTCAAACACTGCTCTTTGGAGCCATTTAGGGTAAAAATAAACAGCCCACTAACTTCAGCTATCTTAAAAGACACTACAGAATTATAGAAAATGCTTGGTCAATATAATAAATCTTAGTTGCTGAAAAGGCTACCTTATGCCTAATATCCTAATTAAAGTGGTACCAGTCACTTTAGAAAGGTCTTTTTTGTTGGACCTGGGTCCTGAACCCCTGTCCGTGAGCTTTATATGACCTGCCCCTTAGTCACCTGAGCCACAGGGGTGCACCCTAGAAAGGTTTTATACAAAATTGTTATCAAAAAAATTTGGTACTCTAAGGGATATTCTTCCAACTATATAATATTAAAATTTTAGGTATATCACTCCTTAGTTATCTAAGGGTTTGTAAAGAGGGCTTATGAATCATTTGTCTGTATCTTAAAAGGCTTGAGAGTTACATGGTATGATATCAACAGAAATAAAAACCACCAACATTTATTGAGCCATTCCTGTGTGCCAAGTACTATTCTAACACCTGTTATCTAATTTAACAGATAATGGACTTATATAATAATGTGAAGTGTATCAAAGTAAAGTCATAAATTGAGGATTCAGAACACCTCAGAAAATAAAAGGCATTATAATTTTCCATATGTAAAATGTAAGTTTTGAAAAAACTAAAATATTAAAAAATTGACTGAAGTATATTGAACAAGAAGTGAAACTTAACAAACCCTAATGCTTTAGTGAATAAATTCGCCACCTCCAGCCACACAGTGCACATACATCCCAAGGACCAGAGTTGGCTTCCCAGGACCAGGGGGAACAACCAGTGTGAACAACTAAATAAAATAAATGAATGCTTCTTCCTCATCTCCTTGCCTGCCTACTCACTTTCACTCCTGCCTGCACCTTTCCTTTAAAACAATTCGTTAAGATTAATTAAATTTTTAAAACAGAAGTGCAGCTCAGAAATCCCAATGAAATACTCTTCTTTTCTTCATAAAACATTTCTCCTGGTCCGTTGCATAATGTGACCACTTCCCCTTCTTTCTCTTTTTCCCCTCACCCTGGACTTTCCCTCTTATGACAGCACTGTTGATTCTCTTACATCTAATGCCTCACTAGTTTACCTGGTCACTCAGAATACTTTGGAATATTTCCACCACTATCCCTTGTGATATGTGTCTTCTCCACTGCTTATCATTCCTTGCCATTGATTCTCTCCTTGGCAGTGTCTTCAATATTTATAGAACAGGTAGGTGGTATGAATTTTAATTCTTTCTGCAGATTCTCTTGATTTGGAAGTTCACACCCCCTGATGTATCCTCCCTGCCATTCACTGTCACCTCATCATCCCCACACAAGAGTACAAGTGTCCCTCAGCACTTATATTTTTATGAAAGTGATATGTGTGTGTATATTATATCACTTTCATAAAAATACATATATGTATATAAATATGTGTATAACACTTTCATAAAAATGCATATTAGTCAATGTGCTTTTCATGTCAACAAACTTACAGCTGAATTCTGAGTTATTTGTTCACATCTTTTCAGATCATAAGAAAGTAAGAGCTGTCATGCCCTGGTGACTTAATGGTTAAGTTTCCACAAGCATCTGAAGGACCTGGGTTCATGACCCAAGATGGGGCTGGGAGGGGGACAAATGAGATGAACAACTAAATGAAATAATAAAGCACGTCTTCCTCCTCTCTCTTCCTGTCTGTCTCTGCTCATCCTCCTTCCTGCCTACACCTTTTTATTTCTGAAAAAGAAAATAAGCGCTTCTATAGGAGAATACACTCGTTCACCAATTATCCATTGAGCATTTACAGTGAATGATGTGCTAAACTCTAGGCTTCTAGATTCTTCTAGACAGAAATAGTCCTTGTTTCCATATTAATTACATTCTGGAGCAGCAGTTCTCTAACCAGAGTGATTTGGCCCCTGGGGGATATTTAGAAATGTCTGGAGACAGTTTTGGTTATCCAAACAGGAAGGAAGCACAGAAGTCAGGGGTCTATTAAACATCCTGAGTTCCATGGGAAATCCCCCCCAATAAGAAAGAATTATCCAGCCCCAAATGTCAACAGCTCCTGTGTTGAAAAACCTGGATACAGAGGAAGGTGACAAAAATAAACTAGTAAATTAATAAGGGAAGAAGATCATTTTAGATAAGAGCTAAGAGCAGAGTAGCAGCTTTCAAATAGGCACATTTTTCTAATTTGTTCTCTCCTTGGAAGTGCCTTTTTCTAATTTGCACAACATTCTTTCATGGACTAGTGTGTGCCCTGGCTTGAAGTCAGATAATGTGCTGGACTGGTGTGGAGAAGGTATTTGATATGTATTGTATACAGATGCGGGCTTACTACAAAGCATATCTTAAACCCATATAATGCGATGCAATGTTCCTTCAATAAAATTGAATGTAAAAAGGAAAAAAGGGGCGCACCCTGGTGACTCAGGTGCCAAGCCGACAGCTGGAGCATAGAGCATGTAAAGCCCAAGGACCAGGGTTCCTGATGGGGGAGAGCAATCAAAATGAACAAATGAAGTGCTTCCTCTTCCTTCTGCCTTCCTTCAAAATGCTGCTTCTCTTAAAAAAATACCGGGGGGAGAATACATTGTGCCTTGCACTATATAATTAATTAGCTATGCTTAATTAAGTGCATAGCAAGGGTTTGCGATATTTTTGTATAGTGGCTGCTCTTTTAATCTGCTGATCATATTATTGTACATTGCGATAAATCACAAAATAAATTTTAAAAGCAATACTGTAGTTTTCTTCTTTATCCGTCATGTGAAATGATTTTAGCAAAGTGATTAAGCATCAGACTTCCAGGAAGCCATCAAAAAGGAAGTGAAGATTTGCTATCCAGTCTGTGCTTTTCCACAGTTGGAATTTTTAGAATCTAAGCTCCTTACTGAGACTTTTGCTTTCAGTAAGGACATGCTGAGGACTGACTGAATTATTTAGCATCAAGGGAGAGATGTTAAAAGCAAGGGATGGATGGTAAGTAAAAAGAAAAGAAAATTGCTCCCCAGTGTTCAAGTGAGACCCATATGGCAGAAGTTCCTAAACTTCACCATGCAACCAAATCTCCTGAGGCCCTTAGGAAAAAGTACAGGTGCTGGGCCCCGACCTAGAACGAATGAACCAGAATTGGGTTGGGGCAGGTCTGGATGTTGTAGGGCGAGTCAGAGGTGAGAGTCCGAGTCTTCTTGTGAAAATAAGCGGTGCATTTCAGCTAGTTTGGCCTAAATGTTTTGATGCGTTGCCTTTCAGGACAACGTCGGGCAGCTGGAGAACGAGCTGAGAAACACCAAGAGTGAAATGGCGCGTCACCTCCGGGAATATCAGGACTTGCTGAATGTCAAAATGGCTCTTGACATTGAGATAGCAGCTTACAGGTACGTCACAGGGCGTGCTCATCCAGGCAGATCCAGCCACCGGGGCCAGGCTGCCCAAATAAGTAGTTCTCCTCGCTCCAGATGCTGATGGATTAGGGGGAGGAAAGGCTCCACGGGCCCCTTCCAGGTGAACGTCAGCTCTTTGTCCTTCAACTTGGTTATATCGCAGCTCTACCTGATGATGCTAGAGTGTCCTATCACCCTCTGCTAAGATTTCAGAGGTAATGTGAGCACGCAGAGGTGGAAATAAAACCCACCGCAGTCTTTAATTTTCAGAATAGGGCTTAGACAACGTACAAAGTCCTGATAGGGGGGTACCCTCCTGGATTCCTTTGCAAGGCAATGCTCAAGCTCTTCAAAAAAAAAAAAGAAGTAATAAGTGCTCTAATTTTTGAATGGCACTATGTGCTGGGCACTATATTAGGGCATATTTTCCCCCATTTTTCCAGATAAGGAAACTTGAACCCCGTGCTGTGTAACCTGCTCAGAGTACAGCGCTGCCAAATGGAAGAGCTCAGAGTCAACCCCAGACCTCTCTGAGCCGGTTTTCTTTGCACTCTGTCTATTACTTCAAAAGGAACTTCCAAGTGTATTTGATAGTGTCTTGAGTTTCTGATTTTAGAGAAAGGATGATTAAAAAACTATTAGAAGGTGCACCCTTGTGGCTCAGGTGGCTGAGGCAGCTAAGGTGCAGACCATGTGAAAATCAAGAACATGGGTTCAGGACCTGAAGCTGGGGAAGAATTACAACTATGAGAAACAAAGTACTCTTCTATGATGAAGAGAAAGACCAGGCAGAGAAGTTGGAAAAATTTCCTTCACTGCTTTTTGTTATTGCTGGTTCCATTCCGTTTGCCCCTATACATTTAGAAAGAATAAAAAGTCTCAAGTTTGGCTGAATTAGGCAGTTCCTCCCTCCTTTATCGACTTCTCTCCTTATCCCTGTTGTGCTCAGTGTATTAATCTGCAAAATTACTCCCTAGTGCTTTGTAGACTCTTAAGTGCTCCAGATGGGTCATGATGCTTTAACCACAGCTAGTGCTGCGGTGTGTGTGTGTGTGTGTGTCTGTCTGTCTGTCTGTCTGTCTGTCCCCGTGATATAAAAATTCCAAGTCTTTGAGCTTTAGAACTCAATGGTTACTGGTCTTGATCTCATGAAGAAACTGTAAAGTCTTAGGGAAACTTTCTAAAATGAATAGGAACAGGAGGGTTATGTTCATTAAAGTAACATTGCTTGTTGACTTCTGAGAGTTTTTCTCTGTTGGATTTGCAGGAAACTGCTGGAAGGAGAAGAAACACGTTTTAGCACCAGTGGCTTGAGCATTTCAGGGCTGAATCCGCTTCCCAATCCAAGTTATCTGCTCCCACCTAGAATCCTCAGTTCTACAACCTCCAAACTCTCATCCAGTGGGCTGTCTCTTAAGAAAGAGGAGGAGGAGGAGGAGGAGGCTTCTAAAGTAATCTCGAAGAAAACCTCCCAGATAGAGGAAAGTTTTGAAGAAATATTGGAGGAGACAGTAACGGCTACTAAGAAAACCGAGAAATCAAATATAGAAGAAAGCACCATTTCAAGTCAAAAAATATAATTCTGTTACTTAAAATAAGTTCATGCTTAAGAGGGGATAGTATGCATTTGACTTGTTAAACAGCCCATTCCTAAACGAAAACACCTATCACCACTATAAAACACTTTCAAAGGCTTCAGTCTCACATTTAGCTTTGAGTGCTTTCTCTAAGAAGAAAACCACCCTTAGATAGGAGCAAACTGCAGTCCCAGAACCATCCCAGAGGAGTTATCCAAGAAAACAGCTTTCTCCCCTCAAGCACAGGCTTCACAGTGATGGATGAATCAGGTACAGAGGAAGTACAGACTAAGGTGCTAAATCTGTGATCATTGTCATCTGCTGTGAGTTGAAATTAAAACCTATATTCATCCACTCTGCCCAGCCATTACACAGCTCTATAATCTCACTCTAGATACCTAAAACATAAGATCACTGCCAAAGATAAACCACTGGTCTACACCCGATGCTGCTCTGATAGAACTGTCTCACAAATGATAGGTGTTTGCTTAATGGACACTTTCTACCTACCCCCAATTCCATAGATCCTTTTCTTCCATGTAGGAAAAAAAAAGACTAGAATAGTAGTCTTCCCTTTTCAACTGGTAGGTTCTTCTCAAAAGAACTTACTCTTTTAGCTCCCTTTGCTCAGTGGGTCAAACTAGATGCATGTTGACCATTTCTATGATTCGTGTGGTGAGGTCTCCCTGCCCATTTCATTCCTTCCAATTTTGTAGGTTTAAAAAAAGTGGCAGTGGTAAGTTTTAAGGGTCACCCCCAGAAAGTAAAATAATGAAGAGTCCCTAGATTTTAGACGTTCAGCTTCTTCAAACCTATTTAATTAGGGGGGAAATAAACAATTGAGGATGTAGCTTTTTACCTTAATTTTAGAAGCACAGTAGTAATTATTCCAACCTGTGATTAAGCTGACCTTAGATTTAGTAGAATAAGCTAGAAAAGGTGCGTGTTCATATGAATGAAAAAAGTCAAGGTCTTGCTTATCTGTGTCAGTTCATTGTGTTGATAGAGAATTAGCTGTTTATCCCTTCCCTTTAGACAGAATCCTCTCTCCCCTTCCCACTAGTCGAGGTCTTAAGGGGGCCTTGTTTTCACTCTTCTTTGCCTTCTCTGAGTGCTAAATGTAGGGTACTTTGTCACCAGGACACAATGCTACTGCCCCAAAGTAAATCACTTCTTGTCAATCAACACCACCAGCAAATCTAATAAAGAAACGTTCTCTTTTCTAAGAGAGATTTGCCCAACAGTTCTCCCATTGCTTCATGGTTGGTGGGGTCCCCCTTTCTGATGGCGAGAAAGAGACAGCAGAGAGGGGACACTGGCTCCTAACCCACGTGCTAGGAAGCCCACTCTGAGTGTCCACTTCTCATCTGGCCAGCTGTGTTGCAGCTGTTTTGCCCAGTCTTCCACATGTGCTGGGATACGGGATTGATTCTCTGTCCACTGTCACTTCCACCAGAGCTGAAGAGGTGCCATGTCTCGGTCACAAAACTCTAGCAAGAGCTCTTTGGTGATAAGGATGTGATATTTTTACTGAACTTTCCTATCCTAGTACCTGCTTCAATAGTTCCAGGAATTTGAAAGATACTCTTTTTCCTTCCCCTTATCTCACTTGTCTTGACTCCCTATACTTACTGTGAAACATTAGTAAAATAAGAAGTAAAAGTCACATGAATCCCCCCAACCTAACTTGTGTTCTGTGGTTTCTGCTGCTGCAACTAAGAGACACACTGATAGGTTTCGTTGAGACTCACCCCCAAATCATTTTTCTGTGTGTGCATCCATGTTTAGTTGTTTTTTTTCTCATCCTCCAAAGCCTGGGGGCAAGAGCCTGCATTTGTTTCAGACTGTCTGGTTTGAAATACATCAGGCTCTAAGTGGACAGTTGATGAGAGGGGAAGCCAGGTCAATCAAATGATGAAAGACAGTGCATCCTGACCCGGGACAATGACTGAACTCACCTACCTGGTTAAACATTTCTAAGAATGAACTAGCAAAGTGTACATGATTTAAAAGTCCTTCAAAATGATAAGAATCTCTTCCTTCTCTAAATGTGGGATTCTCTCCTGCAGAAGCCAGGCACTTAGGTAGGACATGGGCAGTTGTCCTGGAATTTTCCTCCAGTGTAATGATTCTTAACCTTTCTTGAATTACAGACCCTTTTCTCAGAAAAATACACAAAACTTGGGACAGACTCAGAGGACTTGTGACCCCTTTAGGACCGTCGGCTTCTGGTGTCCAGAAGTCCATGGATACGGGGGTGAGATTCCCTGATGCCGCGCCAGGTTCCAGGGTACAGACTGTGAACGAGGAGTTTGGCTCACAGGCGAAGCTGGTGGCCAGAGCTGGAGCTTCCTGCATTCTGAACACCAGCGTGGCTCCGGGCCCTTGTAGCTAATGGTGCTTGTATTCCATTCAAAGATACATTGATGCCTCTACAGTGAGGAGAGATCTGTCAGTTGCACACTAACGGAGTTTTATAGTGATGAGAGCATCTTTTCGGGCCTTTTAAGGACCAATAATCCCATCAATACATGGGTTTGCAAAACAGACATTAGATGCTGCTTTGAAGAACACAATTTGCTTAATGGGTCTGCCTCCATGCAAAACCAAAATCCTTTTATTACTGGCTCTAATTATTGCCTCTATTTTGTATCTCCTATTTTCAATGAGTTGCCACTAATTGCCATAGTCTCATTTAAAAATATCTTAGGGATATGCCTCTTGTGACTCAAGCGGTGAGACAGCTGGGGTCTGGGCCACTTAAAGTCCAAGGACACGGGCTCTTGACCCAGGGCATGGGGGCACATGGTGGGGAGGATAAACAACTTTTTAAAATGCTCCTTTTTTTCTCTTTCTGAAAAAATCATCTTAGGAAGTTGATAAATTATTAAATTAGAGCAATTACAATAATATGGGAAACAGTGCTCGGAACTGCAAGTCAGGGAGGAAAAGGAAAGGAAATCAAACAACATCAACTATTAGGACAAAACGGGACAAAAAGTGAGTCTGAGATTGTGGGAAGGCTGGCTGCAAAGTATATTAATGATATCCAACGTGACTTAGAGTCGCTAGACAATGAGATCTCCTATATCCTGAAACTCATTGATAACAGCTGTAATTTATTCAGAACGTATGTGTCAGGCACTGTACTAGGCAGTAAACTGCATAACCTCATTTAAACTTCACAACCATTCTTTCTTTTTTTAAAAAAAAAGAAAGACACAGCCAGGAATGAAGGCGAGCAGGCAGGCAGGCAGGAAGACGGGAGGAAGAAGCAGTTTTATTTTATTTAGTTGTTCAACTTGGTCCCACCGGCCTCCGGGATGTGAACCTAAGACCTTGAAATGCATGTAAACTGTGCCCAAGTGCTGCTCCACCGGGGTGTGCCCACGGCCACTCTTCAGGTGAAATATTTGTACAGCTGTTCTACAAATGAAGAAATAGAACTTGACAAAGACGAGGTTAATGGTCTTGGCTGCTGCTACCCAGCAAGTGGCCGAGCTGCACTTTGAGCCTTGGTCTTCGGTCTTCCTCTTGCTTTTCTATGTCAAAGAGGGAATCACATGAGGGAATGGAAACTTTGCTTTTTATCTTCTTTCTCACCCTTTCCTCACCAGGTTTCACCTGAGGGTTTTCTGCCCCAGAAACTCTTGGCAATACCAAGTCCCACAGGCAAAGTGCTGCTCTTTAGTGTCCCCAAGCTCCTGCAATCATGACTCACCTGTTCCTGCTAAGAATTGAATAGAATTGGGTGCTATTGTCCTATTCTTTTAGAAGGTTTGTTTTTGTTTTTGTTTTTTTTCAAGATGATTTTACAAAGGAATTCTGTAGCTCCATACCAAAGGGCCTGGCTATGAGGGAATTTTACAAAAGAGGCCATTTCTTCAATGATCATTCCAGAATAGATAGAAGTCATTTTACTTCACTGGTTAAAGAAGGAGAACGAGATTTGAGCAACTGTCTGAAAACTAGAGTCGAGATTTAAGTTCTAGGGATAATGCAAGTCACATACAGTCCTGGGGGTAAGCTTCTAGAACTTACCGATGATGAGTCGGGAGCCCAGAACACCCTTCGTGTCTCTAAACACAAACATGAAACAGCTTTTTTTCTTTATGTATTTAAAAATCATTGGGGGAAAAAAAGCCATCTGATAGTTGTCAAGGCTGGAGAGATGGGCAGTTTTGTTAAAATCATTCATAGAGGGGTGATGCTTTGGTGGGTGAAAGGCTTTATTCTGAAGTGATGGACATCTTTTAGTAGCAGAAGTGGGGGCTGCATGACATTGTGAACGTACTAAATGTCACTTTAAAATGATTACGTTTTACCTCAATTTAAAAAATCCCGTGAGCCTCGGTGGCAAAGGGGTTGTGTGCCCGGGGCACAGTTCACATACAGTCCAAGGACCTGGGCGTGCAGCTCAGGGTCAGGAGAATTACCAAAAAACGAAAAAATAAATAAAAGGCTTCTTTCTCCTCTCTCTTACAGCCTGCTGCCTCCTTGCCCTCATTCCTGCCCGTCTTCTAGCCTCCTCAAAAAAAAAATAAAAATAAAAATAAAAATCCAGCATGCACTGGTGGCTTAGTGGGTTGAATCAGGCACAGTTCACACCCATCCCAAGGTCCCCAGTTCAAGACCTGGGGTTGAGGAGACAACCAATAATGAGAAACTGAGTAAAATCATGTGTTTGTTCCTCCTCTCTCCTCCTGCCCGCCTGCTTCCCTTTATTCCTGCCTGCACCTTTCCTTAAAAAAAAAAAAAAAAAATCTGTTGGTAGAGAATTTATGGAGCTATCAGAAAGCTCGATCACAGAAGTCTGCTATACTTTTGCTCCAGCTGAGATCGTTGTGTATGGTCACCCTGGGTCAATCTGAGTCAGAAGAAATTTCATTAGGAAAGCATAAGCCAGATCTAATAAGAGTACTGATTTCAAAACAGCCTGGAGAAAAAGTCAGAAATCTCCCAGGCTGTAAACAAAAGAAAGAAAAGATAGAAATGTGGCTTGCTTATTAGCAAAGATCGCTCTTTTCCAACTAATATTCCTATTATCATCAGAAATCTAAGGTTTTGAAAAACATCCAAATAATAAGAATGTTATTTTTTGTTGCTTTTTTTTTTTTTTTAACTAAAGGAAAGGTGCAGGCAGGAATAAAGGGAAGTAGGCAGGCTGGAAGACAGCGGAGGAAGAAGCATCTTTATTTTAGTTTTACTTAGTTGTTCACACTGATGGTTTCCCCAGGCTTCAGAAGTGGAACCCAGGGTATGCGGCTTGGGCTCCTTTGGAGACGAGTGATCCAACCACTGCTCCACCAGGGCAGGCCAACCAGGATTTAGATGTAATTCCCTAGAGGAGAAAACATCAGGACAGTTTTCTGGAGAAGTTCACCTACACATGTGAACTAGCAGCAACAAATGTTTTTAAAGAAACTCATGACTGATTTTACAGAAAATAGACCCATTTGAGACTCGCAGAGCCAAACGCCACTGAAAAATGACAACAGAAAACCAGGAGCTCTCCGGTCAATAGGAAAACCACCAGCATAGACAGCTACCCATACGGACAGCAAAAGCCATTCAAAGACTGACCAGACAATGAAACATCCACTATTCCAGAGAGCAGACCCCCGCCCCCAACCCTGATCCCCGCAGGAATCCAAATATTCCTGAGGACACATCCTCTCTCAGAGCAGACAGGTGCGGCTGGCGCTGTGAGCAGGTGGACCACACATCCAGGCCCTCCCCCTTGGTACCACCGCCTTCCAGAACCTTCCTCCCAAGAGGGTGCAGCCCCAGGTCACACGAGCAATGGCGGCTCCAGGGTCCGTCCGGGAGGCTTGTGTGAAGACTGAGAGTCAGAGAACAGGACAGGAGGTACCGGTGTCTCACTAGCGAACCCCAAGCTGCCTTCAAAAGTACTTCGAAGGCCAAAGAACACTGATTTTCTGAACTCTTCAATTAACCACAATAAGCCAAGCACAGCAATTTTTTAAAGGGGAGGTGCAGGCAAGAATGAAGGCGAGTAGACAGGCAGGAAGGGAGAAAAGAAAGACGAGTTTATGTGTTTTTATTTGTACATCTTGGCTGTTCCCCGCGGCCCGGCAACATGAACCCAGGTCCTTGCGATGTCTGGGGACTTCAGTGAACCTAACTGCCACTCCAACAGGGCGTGTCCATAGCATAGTAATTTAAAATTAAAATAACTTAGGTGCTAAGTACCCACGTCCAGACTCAGGTCTGTGAAGAAAAAACAAAAATAAACAGATAAATAATAAAATGAAAGAACCTGTGATGGTGGAAGGGCTTTTCTTTCTAGAACATAACATGACCAGCTCCACTGCCTGATCAAATGCAAAGAACAGGCTAGATGGATGTCCTGCCCATGGAGATGTCATTTTCAGATGGGGTGAGTGCCCCCGAATGCAGCCAAACAAAGGACTGTTTTTATACATTACCATGCCCTGCTGCATTCCTTTCAAGGATGAAAAGGATGGTTACTAAGTAGATCAAAGGGCATCTCTCCTCCTCTATCAATCACTCAGAAGATGATTTGATTGCCCTCATGTTTTATGCTAATATTTCACAAGCTTACTAGGTGGTTGTGTGTGTGTGTGTGTGTGTGTGTGTGTGTGTGTAGAGTAGATAAAATTTATAAATTCTTTTTACAATCCCTTCAAACACACACACACACACACACACACACACACCAGGATTGTTATAAAACAGTGAGTCACACTGCAGATATTTAAAGATTTATGTTTCTACAATGCCTCAGTGATTTCAAATAAAACAAAATCGAGCAAGCTCAGGCTACAAAGAAAAATGAAGATTGATTTTGAGGGGGCCTCCAGGCTGGCTTCCTCCCTGATTAATTACACAGGTCACCACCTGGCTCCTCGCTCCCCTCCTGAGGCAGGTGGTCTCTGTTTTGTGTAGGTCCGAGACATTTCCTTGTATCTGTAGCACCGACTCTTCGGTGCAGAATGCTCAGCAGTGTATAACCAAAATCGTTAGAATGAGGGCTGGAGTTTTAGAATACAGATTCTAGTCAATTGCTGATAATTGCAGAGGGAAATAATGCGTTTTTCCTTTGCAGTGCCTACTAAAACAAACATAACTCACTAAGGTACATCTGCTATACCATAAGTATGAATAAATTAGAGCCGTTAACTTCCATCTCCAATGATTTCCTGGTATAAGTCTTCAAACATGACATATAGAATTACTAATTTCCTTTTTGGCTGTGCAGACTTTTTTCCTTATCTTAAGCCAGACGTGAACCCAACAAAAAATTCCTTTCTGGCAACGGAAGCTCTCTGGCTGTGGACTAACCTAATTTGCAAAGTAGAAGGAACAGAGCCAAGATTAGAATTAGAAAGCAAAATCCAGGTTCATAATAAAGCATGTATTCCCACCCTTCTCCTGGTTATTGCAAAAGGAGGTAAAGAGAGAAAATATGGAGGAAAGAAGAAGGTGGGGAAAGATGGTACAATATCAATGCTTTAAAATTAATGGATCCCTTTTTTCATTAGAAAGGAGCTAACTCAGCAGTCAGGGAAGTGTTATGTTGGGGCCATAATTGATCTGGCTAATAGGCTCTTTGCCAGGCACTGTTTTAAGTGCCTTACATATTCATTAATTCTCACAATAACTTAGAGTTTAATATCATGATCCTCATTTACAGACAAGAAAAACTAAAGTCCAGAGAAGTTACATAACATGTAACTTCAACATCACATAACCTGCAAGAAGCAACGTTGGAAATCAAAGCAGTGCTGTCTATTTCTACCACCCATGTCCTGAATCATTGCACATAGCTGCCTGTAAGTCTTTGGAGGGGAAATCTGTTCCTGGCAACCTTTGTCTTCTTCCTCATCCAATTTAAAATATTGTTCAATAACTTTTCTCTTGGGAAAGTGTTTTCTTAGAAAGATGAGAAGAAAAAAATTCTCTTCTCATATGCATGAAAATAGCATCACAATAAAGATCCCTGTAAAACCAGACAGCATCAGAACAAAATAAAAATGCAGTAAAATTCAAGGCATAATATCCATTCTTACTATGTAAATTCTTGACAGGCTCTCAGGAGATCAATATGGCATTTCATTTATGAATGGACTATTAATCCCTGTAGGTAATAAAATCTGGACTTCATCAATCCAGTTTTGAATAAAGGCCAATAATCAAACTCATGTACGTAACAACATATGAAAAAAGCCTAACTAAAATGAGGGCCTGTTCTTAGTCACGGTCTACTGAAAAAGCCAGATCAACACTTAGAAGCAGCATCTGATTGAATCTTCTCTATTTCTAGAGAAGAAATCTCTGATTTCCAAGATGATAAAATATGCCACAGAGGTTACAACTCTTAGAATTTTAAAGAAAAAACGCTATACAACTTAATCACACACACATCTGATAAGTAACTAGGCCTGGCGATCCCACATGAATATTCAACTAGGCTTGAGTCACTTTGGGCAAGCCGACTAGGACAAATAAATGGGTCAGAGGCATTACTTTCAAGAACTCAAAGTCATAGACACTGTGTGTGGTCAAGGTCTGTGCTGGCTTGGAGTCTGGAGGAGGAATTGTCAAAAAGCAGGTAAAAATGTCTCTGGGTGCACTTGGCAGCTGGGGCATGGACCATGGAAAGATCAAGTTTCAGTTTCACAAACTTAGGCTGGCGTGAAAAACAAAACAAACAACAAACAACTTCCTCTTCCTTCCTTCCATGCGTCTTCCACTTCTCCCCTCCCTCCCGTCCTTCTCTTCCTTCCTTCCTCTCTTTAAAAAAATATTGCTGAACACCTCTCCTGTCCCTTTAGTTTTCGAGTGTCTCCCTCTGACGGCTCCCTATCCCACTGCCCTCCCCACTGCCAATGCCTTTGTGGTTTGTTACCCAGAACTGAACACAGATGCATCGGCCGTGTCCTGGTGGCTCAGGTGCTAAGCTGGTGGCTGGGACATAGGCCAAGCAGAGCCCAAGGAAATGGGTTCTCGACCCAAGGCCAGGGCAAACATATAAATAAGTAAGAATGCTTCCTCCTCTTCCTTCCTTCAAAATGCTTCTTCTTCTCTTAAAAAACAAACAAAAACCAAACCAAAACAATAAAAAGATGCATCGGAGAGTACAAATTATCAACCCCCATGACTATGAAACTCTTGATGTTGCCCAAGATCGCATTGATGTTGGGGATACAGATTTACACCCATTTGCCAATCGGCTTTCCTAGTTACTTAGCTTATTGCTTGGTAGTAAAAAGAGATCTAATAGGTATAATATAATATAATATATTAATATAATAGGTATAACCAGATATAATTTAGTTCTTTGGAATTCTTGAAGTCAAGTCCAGGAGAGAAAGGAAAAAAAAAAAAATGACAGAACTCTTTGTGACTCTTAGAATGTTTACTAGTATCTGCCTTTTTATTGATTCTGAGACATGTATGCAAGTTCCTGAGGGTAGACCAACCCCTTTTGATTTTAATTTTGTCTGCGCAATGTCTAACAAGTGATCTGTTTTTGGAATCAGCATGTCCTAGTGGTTTAGTGGTTAAATCTACTGCCTCTGGACAAGCAGAGTCCACTTACATCCCAATGACCCAGGGTTCGTGACTGGAGAAGTGGGGTGGGAGTGGGGGAATAACCAGAATGAACAACTGAATAAAATAAATGCTTCTTCTCTCTTCCTGCCTGCTTGTTCCCCTTAATTACTACTGTACCTTTCCTTTAAAAAACAGTCCCTGTGTTTCCAACTGGAAGCATATGCCTGGAATATTACATTTTCCTGCACATTTTTTCCTTTTTTTTTTTTAAGAGGAAGGAAGAAGGTGAGGAGAGGAGGAAAATTCCATTTATTTAGTTGTTCATTGTAAAGCTGTTCCCACCGGCCCCGGGTCATGAATCTGGGTCCTTCAGATGTATGTGGACCGTGCCTCAGACACAGGTTTAACATCGAGGCACCAGGGTGTGCCCTGGATTTTTGCTCTACACAACTTTTCCTTTGTGGATTTTAATCTGTATCCTTTCACTGTAATAAACTATAACCAAGAGTATAATTGCTTTTCTGAGTCCCATGAGTCCTTCCAGTAAATCACTGAAACTTAGGGTGCTTGGAGATCCGACATGTTAACATGAGACAAGAATAAAAATATTAAGCAATTTGTGCAAGAAACATTTAAGAGGCAATGAATTTCAGTTGCTATTCTGTCCATTGTCAAATAACATCCAGTATAATCAATGAAGGTAAAATGTTTATTAATGTGATAGAAAAGTTTAACTTGGAAACCTCGTCTCTTAATGGATTTTTAACATTTTTTTTACTTTTTAACTGCCAGCCCTGGGTTGTGAACCCTGGGCCACAGGCTTTATATGACCTGCACCTTGGCCACCTGGAGCCACAAGGGTGTACCTGGTTACATTTTTTAAAAATTAATAAATACGGAAAGATGAAGGTAGGCAGGAAGAGGAGGAAACACCTTACTTCTATTATTTAGCAGTTCATCTTGGTTGTCCACCTGTCCTCCCCCCCGCACCCCCACTGGATCCCACGTTGCGTGGTTTGTGCTGGCTGGAGGCAGTGGACGTATCTACCAGGGCAAACCTACTTTCTTCTTTTCTTTTTTTTTGAGGAGGAAGCAGCACTTTTATTTCCATTTAGCTATTTACACTCATTCCCCTCCTCATCCCCAGACTTGAACCCAGGTGTGTGTGGCTTACATTTTTCAGAGGCGATTGACTTAACTTCTGCTCCACCACAGTGTGCCACATTCTTTTTTTTGAAGAAGCATTTTTATTTCATTTAGTTGTTCATCTTGGTTGCTCCCTGGCCCTGGGACAAGAACTCAGGACCCTGGGATGTATATGGGCTGTGTCCAATCACTACTCCATCAGGGCACGCCATATTCCTTTTTTTTTTAAGGAAAGGTGCAGCAATGAAGGTAAGTAGGTAGGTAGGCAGGAAGAGGGAGGAGAAAGAAGCACTCCATTTTATCTTTTATTTAGTTGTTCACACTGGTTGCCTTCTCCCTGAATCCGGGGCTCAATCCCAGGAGTATGTGGTTTGCTCCTTTGAAGGCAATTGACCCAACTGCTACTGCACCAGGACGCATCGTGCTATATTCTTTTTAAATTCACAATAAACATGAACATTTCCGAATAGATTAAAATAAATTTTTATTAAAAATTGTATTAAATGTCAGATTTATATAATTCATAAATTCCTCACAAAACAATTGCCAATCCTTGCCTAATTGTGTTTCTATGCAGTCTCAGAAATTTTGTAGTGAAACAGGGCCTACAAATATTTCTTTTAGAAAGCATCACAATGCTGATTTTAGGGAGAA
This sequence comes from Solenodon paradoxus, assembly GCA_004363575.1. Taxonomy (NCBI): domain Eukaryota; kingdom Metazoa; phylum Chordata; class Mammalia; order Eulipotyphla; family Solenodontidae; genus Solenodon; species Solenodon paradoxus. Next base: position 252,591 of record RJWH01001935.1, read on the forward strand.
TAAGGTTTAAACTGAAATCTATGCATGCAAGCGAGTGAGCTCTAACACCCGTAATTCTTTATCCCAGTGACAGAGTAATGGGGAAATAAACATTGAACCCCCTTACTGAGGAAGCAATGAATACATATTCTGTAAACTCAAATTCACTCCACTTTCTTAGTTTCGGAAGTAATCCCATTGTAAGGTGTCAATAATCATACTATGTACGCAAATAAAATGAATAAAAACATGGTTGCAAAGAGCACCCCTTCTTGTAAAACATGTTAAAGAAGGCTTTATTGAACTAAAGGCTTATGGTATGGGCCATAAACCCTAAAGGGTGATACTTTATCTCTCTTAGAAAAGTGAGTACCATTTCGCTAGCAGTATTGCTGGAATTAAAAAAAAAGAAGAAGAAAAAAGACACAAGTTCAAAGTATGATGGCAACAAAACTTGGCCAATAGTTTTGGTCACAGTGCGAGACCCGCCCTGCAGTTTAACAGACTGGCTTTGACTCTGGATTCTAAAGCATAACTCACTCCCAAAGGGTGCTGCCCAAACGATGCCACTCCAGAGAGCAGCGCCCTAAGCAGTGATCTGAAAAGGATATGGTTCAATGAAGAAAACAACCGATCTACTTCAAAGATTAGGAAAGAAAATCAATGTCAAAGTGACACCACAAAGAGTTAAAACATTCAATATTCTGAAATGTGTCCCCTGAGCTACGGAGGCTTTTCACACGGCCTCTGTGAACAGAGACCTTCCATCACCCCGACTGTGCTTAAAAATGCCGCGGATCTCGTGCTGAAGACAGAGACAGTGTATCTTGCACAGCGCACAGTGGTAACAATTAGATTTTGAGGAAATCTTTGGTGAGACGCAATCCTGCAAAAGTCTCATTATTTCGTTTCCCTCCGTACAGCACTCCTAGAATCTTCAAGTAATTTTCAGAGGAGAAACTACAAGACCATAATGAAGAACCAGCAGACCATCCTAAAAAAAGAAAAGAAAAGAGGATTTTGCAGCTATTTGACAACCAGTTATGTAAATGATCACATCAAAGTTGGTCTATTTTTCATATCAAAACACTCATAGGACATTCTTTGATTAAGAGAACAAAGGGTTCAAATAACCAAATAAACCTGCTTATTCACTCAGCTCATCACCGAATACTCCCTGCACCACCACCCCCTGCCAATGTGCCTTTCAAATGCCTCTTCAGAGAAAATTCTGAAAATCCATCTAACGCGTATTTACAGTTCATGGCTAAACAGTTCTCCGAAAAGAAAAAGAGACACATCCTTCCTTTTGCATACACAACTTAGTAGGCTATCCAAGCATCAGACTTCCCTAGAACAAGAAATTAAATATTTATTTCTGCATAAATACAGCTCACTTTGGAACTTTTACCCATTTAACAAAAGTCAAAAACACATTTTACTTCCTTCTTAAACTGTTCAATACAATTAATCTTTTCTTTACTATTCAGAGTCCTCAGTATGAATGGTAACTACATTGTATTGTAACAAACAAAGTAATGTCCTTATGGGTTATTGAGCAATTTAACCCTAAATGACTCCAGATACTGTTTCTGGTCTTTTAATCAGCTTTTTGGGGGTATCTTTCTCCTATATTGATATCCTATCTACCAAAGCTGCACCCAGCATTCAATCTATCTTTTTAAGGTGCTATTTCTAATCTCTTAGAATTGGGAAACTAGCTAAGAAGGAAGACTCATTGGGAAAGTGCCACGAGCATCGAGCACACTTTGAATAACTGAGAAAAGGGTGCTGGCACGCATGCCTTGCCGTTCCAAACCTGCCGTAGCTGTTACCGCTCTCTTCTTCTCTGCTAAGTTTGTTTCCACTTCTTCACTTCTTGTTCACTACTCAACTCTTGGCAATTTGGCTTCTGCTCGTGTCAACTCCACTAAATGCACTGGAATTCTAGAAAAGGGCTCGCAAACTCAAATGCCCACAAGGGGTAGGAAACAGAACCTAAATGAATACGTGAGTCAACAGGAAATGTTGAGACCAGTGGAAACCAAAGAGCAGAGGGCTTAGCTAAAGGAACTTTTTTTTTTAAAGGAAAGCTATAGGCAGGAATGAAGGCAGACAAGCAGGCAGGCAGACAGGAAGAGAGAGGGAGAAGAAGCCATTTATTTATTTTATTTAGCTTTTCATCTTGGTCGCTTTCCTTGCCCTGGTCTTGAACTGGGGGCCTTTGGGATGTATACGTACCTGGTCAGTTACAGGCTGCTGACTAACCACTACTCCACAAGGGTGCGCTGTCTGCATCTTATTTTAAGTAGTTGGTCCAATGAGTCAAATGAATATAAGTAATTATACCAAAGAACTATTTCTAACAAATTAAAATTAAACTGAGAGCTCAATTTTTTTGTATTTCTAAGCTTCTAAGAGTCAAACAACACTTAAAACAATGTCTCAGTCTAGGTTCAGTGATTAGAATACGTGAGTCTTGTTTCTCTCTTCACTGAAACTAGATACTATCTTGATTTTCATTTATCTTTACTAGGAAATTGCACATTATATTTGCACTCACAGTATAGGCTAAACATTAAAATTGTCACCTCGGTTTTTTACCTAATGAGCAAGAATGGTCTGTCAATCTTAGGAGTATCTGCAGATTTTTCTTAAAGAAATGTCCTTGCAGATACATTTGCTCAGGAGTCTTCGAAACTCACAGAACTAGACAGAATAAAAGAGCATGGCTTAATAAAAAGATCAAGCTGTGTAAGATTTAAGCCCTAGCTCACCCACTAACTCACGGTGGGTAGGTTACAGGTCCATTCTGCACCTCAGTTTCCTTAGCTTTAAAATGGGGCATAAAAGAATACCTCATTCAGAATTATGAGCAATAAAAGAGCTATTTCACACAAACCAGTTAGAATAGTACTTGATACACAGTAAGCATTCACTAAATATTAGCTGTAATAATTTACAGTCCAAATAATTCAAGAAACTTTAGAGGCACATCCTGGTGGCCAAGTGGGTAAGGCCACGGGACACAGTCCACAGACATCTCAAGGACCTGGGTTTCAATCCCAGGGCAGTGGGGAGCAATCGAGATGAACAAGTAAATGAAATAAATAAAATGCTTCTTCCTCTTCTCTCTTCCTGCCTGCCTGCCTCTGCTCACCTTCTCTCCTGCCTGCATCCTTCCTTTAAAAAAAAAAACCGTTGAACACTTACTTATTAAAACTTTCTTTCGTTAAGTAATTTGCCTGTTAGGCACGATGATGTCAGAACCTACCTGCATTGCTGCGTCACCTATTGCACGTCGGATCTCCCTTAGAGTTTGGTACGACTCCAGCAGATGATCACCGCAGATGATATCTACCTACGGACAAATAAAAATACCAGGTTACTTTGCTGCTTCAAAAATATACATATACAAAATTTAAGAAAAGGCAACTTAATTACTTCCAGATTAGACTTGGCTATTTTAATTTAGATTCACTAAATAAGACTTTAGGAACTTTTACAAAAGCAAATAAAATGGAAAGAGGACACAACAGGCCAACAGTCCAATACCGTATTTCCTTGAATCTCCGAGAACAAGTTAAATCACATTTGAAATACTCAGAATAAGAAGATAGGAAAGTACATTTAAAAAAAAGTCCATGATAAAATGATAAAAGGGTACATCATGTTTAGAAAGGCAATCTGTTGTTATTTGGATAATTCTCTTTCAAGGAATTCTTTATTTCCCAACAACAGAAAACATAACAATAACTAAAAATATACAGTAAGGAACAGCTTTATAAATGGAATTATCTTAACAAGGTCTTTTCAGTCTTTTAGTATTGTCAAAGCAATAAGATAAATCTACTTTTATAAAGAATATGTTAGAAAGAATATTGTTGTATAGCTATATTATAATGAGTTCAGTATAATTACTTGCTAAGACAGAAATGCAAATCTTTAATGTTTCACTGATAGTTCCTTTTCCACTGCCTTAAAATGGGATCAAGTTCTCAACATCTTATATAAATATATGTATATGTGTGTGTCTATCCATATATATTTCCATCTTCTACATTCTTTTTAGTTTACAGCAAATAACTTGTGTCCTTTAAACCAGAACATCACCTCCAATTGCTATTTCTCCTTTTTCTTTTCTTCTCACATGCAACCATTTACAAAGTCCTTTGCTTCTTTCTTCATAATACCTCCTTTTATTCATTTCCTTTTAATTGCTGTCCCTAGGTTTAAATCGCTTGAAACTACCTCTTAATTCTGTTTACCTTCGAATTGTTTACTCTAAAAATCCAACATTGTTCCATGTTAACCTCCCTCAGCACGATGGGGGACTAGTGAAAGGAGATGCATTTAACTGAGCAGCCACTGTGAAAACCATACACATTCCTCTAAGACAGGTATTACAATTTCCTTTTTACAGAGGGTAATACTGAGAGGTGAAGACAAATCTTCTCTGATCACAAAGCTGGTCAGCAGCTAAGTGAACCCAGGTCTGTCTTTCTCCAAAGTCTAAGTGCCATGTCAGGGGTTGGCTAACTTTTTCTGAAAAGGGCTAGATAGTATCTTAGGCTTTGTGGGCCATAAGATCTGTCATATCTAAGCGAGTCTGCCTTTGTAGCAGCAGGCAGCCATCGTACGGATGTGCTGTGATAAAACTTAATGAGCGGCAGGCTAGATGCAGCCTCTGGGTTATAGTTTGCCAACCCCTGTGCTCTCTCATGGTATACAGTCCCTGATTATTTAAACTGTTTTGTTTCATGCTTATCAGTTGTTTTTAAGAGAGAAAGGAATGAAGGGAAAGGAGAAAGAAGCTTTATTTAGTTATTTATTTTTGCCCCCACCTGCACCACTAGCCCCATATTGTGAACTTGGGTCCTTGGGTTTTACATGGTCCACAACGCAGCCAGCTCAGAAGGCAAGCCTGCTTATCAGTTTTCAAACAGGCAGAGCAATATCTGTTTGTGAAATGATTTGAAAGCAATAATAGCAGATCTTGGGCACAGAACTTAAGACTCACAAAAAATTAAAGAATTTGTAAACTATCATTATGCTTTTTTAAGTATTCAGCAATTCAGAGACTACCACTCTTAGCTGGCTCTCACATGGTTTGCACATGCATCATCTGGTTACTCTAGTTTTGTTTCCAACTTAATCTTAACACCCAACTGGCCAGTTACTAAGAGTTAACGTGTATGTTCCTAGATGTTATATGTGTATGTGGGGTTTTGTTTTTATAAAAATGGGATTATACTATGTATATTGTTCTACAATAATAATAAAAAAAAACCCTTAAAAAAATTTAATAAACCATGGACATCTTTCGAAGTACCTAGTCATCTCTAATACCTGAATAGAGTTCCATGGTATGAATAGATCATGGTTTATATACCCATTTCCCAGACAAATATTTAAATTGCTTCTTGTTTTACATGTTGATTTTGTAAAACTACCTGACTATAAACATTTTCTAAATTATTTGATTCAACTACAGTACATCTCTCTAAGGGTCCCGCAAAAATGGCCCATGGGTTGGTAATTTTCTAAGAGGACTAACAGAACTCAGTCTGATTACAGCTGTGATTTATGACAGCAACACAGCAAAGACACAGACAGATCAGTAGGAGAAAACACAGGACTTTGGAGAAATCTGAGCACATGCACCTGTGCTCTCTGCCCCATGCAGGAGCAGACTCGCCCAAGTGCTCCTGCCTCCAGCCGTGGAAATGGAGACGTGCAATGCTTCAGCCCGGGAAGCCTCTGAGGCTCAGTCTTGGGTTGTTATTGAGGGCTGGTCATATGGGCGCTCTCTGCCTAGAAATGGCCAAATTCCACACTCCCAGAAAGCTACCAGGTATTTCTAACAGATCCATGTTTGTACAGTCAGGGCAGTTATCACTTAGTAAATGGTTCCTATTGTCTCAGGAAATTCTTTGCAAGCTACGTTCCTAGATGCTAGACAAGGGCTAACCTCGTAGCAGGCCCTTCTAAAGACAGAAGCTCTGTCTTGTTAACTCTTTTCTATACAATCTTTCTACCCTTTGGAGTATCAACTCAGATAGAAAGGATACTAAACTATTTCTAGATCTCAGAGCAGATTTTAAAATGTGAAGGTAGTGTAGTGAAAGGAGTAAGACCCTTACGGTTTTCAAAGTAAGATCACACTGGAGATCCCAAGAGAGCTTTTTTCACTGCATGATCCAATGTTCACGCACGTTCTTTTCTTTGCCAGAAAGTTCTTTCATTTTTGGCAAATACCTATCCATTCTTCGAATCTTTTCCTTGACTATTACTTAGTCAAATAACTGACTCTTGTGCTCTTGATGTGCTAATCATATTCCATTGTTATTTAGTTGTTCACTTATGTCCTGAGTCCTTTACCAGTATGAATTCTCTCTCATCTTTGTATTCCTAGGGCCAAGGACACAGATGCTCAATTCAGCATAAATAAATAATAAATGAATGGTAGGGACATATCACATGATGTATCTTTTTAAAATGATTTGGAAACAATTTAATAGTAGTGTTAAGGTCTTATACCAAATAAGTAGTATTAGTATAAAAAGGTCCCATCTGTTTAAAAACAGAATTCATTATGGTAGAATTAACAACAAAAACCTAATATCACATCTTTTACATAAAGAATTTTTAATGATCAATGTGATATATGTGTGCTAAATCTCATTTCATAAAAGCAAAATAAGCTTTTAGGATCAATCAAGTACAAAGGGACACAAGAATAACTATTTACAAACTGCAATAAGACATGGATAAATTCAAAATACCACTAAATCAACAGCAGTAATCCAGAGGCACTGGGATCTCTAGGTGAAATAAAACAATTCAGATAATTACTGGTTTCTGATTTTTGAATTAACTGGTATCTCTTTTAAGAACACATGATCTGATCTTTTAATCTTTCAGAACTATCCTCTTTATTTTGATCTGCCAAAAACATTTTTAAAGGTAGCTTATCACTTAACAGTCCTTTGGTAATAATGTAATCCTGTTAGTAAAAAGTCACACATATAAGGTCCCATGTCTGTAAACAGAGCACACATTTCCTAGCTGGGATTAACTGGTTTGAAGGAAGTTAGCAGAGCAGACTTGAGTGACTGGGTTCACAAGAATTTTATGGTTAACTAGCTCAATGTTTTGTTCAATTAGAAGCAACTCTTGTTTATTCTGTTGGATTTAGAAGACTAAAACAATTTTAGTCACAGATTAATGGGTCTGAATATTTAATAATATTCTGTTCTATTATTTTAAAATTTTGGTAAAATTGTAATTTATCAAGGTTACCAACTACACGGTGCCGGCATAGGAAAGATACATTTACCAAGAGAGCCAGAGCAAACAGAGAAAATTAAAAGTTGAAATAAATTTTGTATCACTTAATTTCAAAATGGTGAAGTCTTGAATTCTATGCTATAAGAAATACTAAACTCACACTTCCTTTTTTAACACGATAAAGCCAGTTACAAGAATATATGTAAGTCATTTCTAGTCTCCAAGTAGCCATGGTAAACAGCCAGCATGATGTCAAATTCAGTGAGAGAAGACACATTTTATTTGCTCTAATTTATATTTAGTGCCAGTAGATAAATGACATTAAAAACACCAGCAAAATTTCAGCCAATAGTCTTTTAGATAAAAACCACTCTAAGGGTGCACCCTGGTGGAGCAGCAGTTGGGTCAAGTGCCTGCAAAGTTGCAGGCCACACCATCTGGATTCGAGCCCTGGGTCCAGGGGTGAACAACCAATGTGAACAACTAAACAAAAAACAAATAAGGTTTTAAAAAAAAGAAAAGGTGCATCTTCCTCCTCTCTGCCTGCCTGTCTGCCTAAATGCCTTCATTCCTGCAAGTACTTTTCCTTTAAAAAAAAAAGAAAAAGAAAAAATTGTTCTATGATATTTTACCCAGAAGCGAGTTTTTTTAAATCTCTTTAAATATTTGACTAATGAAAAAGCAACACTATATAAACATTATTGGCCCAAATTACTAGAAGTATAGGGATATTTGCTCTCTATGTTCAATAACACATAAGGGTTGAGGTGTACCTCTTTGAACAAGAAACTGTATTATATAGCTAGAATGGGGTTTTCAATTCTTACAAAAGCAAATAGGGTCTATATTAGATACAGAAGTCTTGAGTCACTTTGTTACTTGAACAAATGATAAAAGCACGACTGTCTTGGGAAGAGAAGTGGATCAGTAATCCCTCACTCTGCTACCAAAAAGGAAAGAGTTGGAACTAAGGTGCTAGAAGTTCCTTATCAGTTCTCATATCCTCAACTTTTCTCTGATACTGATAGTCATCAACAAAAAGACAGTACAACAAATGTGATTAAAGTCAGGAATGGGAATCACTGTGTATCAAAATTCAATTACCATTTACAGTCTTTATAATATCCTAAAATAAAAGTTACAGCATGAAGCCCCACAGATGCTCTTTCTCAAATGCTAAAGGTAACCTCATAACTTTACCCACCCTTTCACACCATGGACTCTACCTGGCAAGCTGGGTCAAGTCCCATTTTTCTTCTGAGGAATTTTTCTACATGCCCAATAGTTGCTTCTCCTGAAACTCGTACAAACTTCTTTTCCAATGGCTACAAAAATAAATAGATAAAACCATTTGTAGATTAAATAGACATAGTATGCATAAACCTTAAAAGAAAAATTTATAGCAAAGATGATTTAATATACTTATGAAGGAAAAATTACTGTGAAATTTGTATTAATATACCAATTAAAGAAAAATAGAAATTCTGTTTAGCTTCCCTTCTTTGAAAAATATGTCAATATTTTTTAATAGAAACACTTGTTTAACACCTTGTCAAATGTAAAACTTAGAATATAATTTATTATCAGAGAGAGAATACCCAAGATTAAATGTCTAAAAACTGAGTCTCTTCAACAAAACAAAAACCCAAGCCAGAGTAGGCGCCACTAGACTGAAAAACAGGTAAGGGCTATCAATGAGTTATCAACCAACTGCAATGCTTGCATCCTGAGTTAAACAAACCTGTGAAATAATTTTCATGAGACAAATTAGCAAATTTAAACAGAATGTGAATATTTGATTAAGGAATTACTATTAATTAAAATTATTATAAAAAGTCCTTATATTTTAGATACAATTAATGATAAAATTATACATAGTGTGAGATTTGCTTCAAAACTATATGGGAAGAGAAGTGGTGAAGGTACAGATGAAATGAGATTGGCAGCATGCCCTGGTGGAGGAGTGGTTGGGTCGCCACCTCCAAAGGTGTGCAGGCCACATACTCTTGGGTTCAAGTCCCAAGTCCAGGGAGGAAACAACCAATGTGAACAACTAAATAAAAATAAAATTTAAAATGCCTCTTTCTCCTCTCTCTAAAAAGAAGAAAAAAAATGAGACTGGCCATGAGTTTATAATTAGTTTATAATTATTGAAGCCGAGTAATGTGAACATGGGCTTTATTTCGCCATTCTGTCTACTTCTGGATGAGTTAAAAAATTTCCATAATAAAGGGTTTTCTTTTTTAAGCAGACAATAAAAAGATGACTATTTAGACATGTGGCTGAAATTTGATCCAAAGGTCTGACGTGACAGGAGGAGAGAGATCACAGGCTTTGAAAGTAGAAACTAATGCTTAATCAGCCACTCTCTCTGAGATTTTAGGGGTATTACTAGGTAATATATATGAAAAGCTGACATAATCAGAACTAAAAGAGCACCTTTTGGAAAACTAGAGCAATGGGTTTCTGGCACTAGCAGAGGAGTGCCGAATGACTTCCAAATGGACCTACAAAGGTTAGGCACACATTTGTTCCTTATAACCCTGCTTAGCTTTCTTATGTGTAGTTTGTTTTTTAAAGACCTTTCCTGACTATGGATCTATCCCTTATCAACTCATCCCTGCAGCAGCTGCATAGGTGTTCCAGAGACAGACTGCTGGAGGTTTAACTCCGGTCCTGCCTCTTTCTAGTTGCAAATGCTTGGGAAGCCGCTGAATCTGTTTCCATGTCTCCGTCTATAAAATAGAGATGATAACAATAGCACCTGCCTCACAGAGTTATCATAAGGAGAGTGAGTTCATATATGTAAATAGCAATCAATAATTCCTGGCACATAGTGTGCACCTAAAGTTATTACTGTTGTATTATAATCCTTTTGTCTTTAACTGAAGGAACTGAATTCTTACAGTGTTCCTAGCTGTCCTCCTGGAACATTATATAATCTAAAGAAAAAGTGACAGATTTCTCACATTATTTTAATGCACAGGTATCGCCTCACAAAGCTAAGACAGCTTTACCAATGAGTCCTTCTACAGCCGTGTCCCAGCTGGAGCTCCTATGAAAGCACTAGCCAACAGCACGAGAGCCCTGCTGGGACCATGGACCAGCTACTATTCTGGATCATCCAGCTTGATGCCTGCTTGCCAACCAATGCAGTTCTGCAGTTTGATTTCCTGGGTTTACCATCTCAATAACAAGCTTCGGATATATAAGCAGATGACTGTCCAATTTCCCTTATTTCTAAAAAAAATTTTTTTTAAAGGTTAAGGTGCAGGCAGAATAGGGGCAAGTAGACAAGTAGGCAGGAAGAGATAGGAAGAAGCATTTTACATTTATTTTTATTTAGTTGTTCATCTTGGTTGCTTCCCTGGGACCCAGGACACAAAGCCAGGTCCTTGGGGTGTGTGGACTGCATCTGGCTGGAGGCAGCAGTCTAACACACTATTCTACCCCGGTGCACCGATTTTTTTTTTTAAAGGAAAGGTGAAGGCAGGAAATAAAGGTGAGCAGGCAGCCAGGAAGAGAGGAAGAAACATTTTATCTAGTTGTTCATCTTAGTTGTTGCCCCCAGCCCCAGGTCCCAGCTGGAGGTGGCAGACTTCATTAGGTCACCAGGGGGCAGTAATTCTAAATTCTAGACCCCACGTGTTTATTAAATTCAAAACCAAGTTAGCTAAAGTTATCAATACTGTACTTTTTAGATGACCCAGAAAAGAACTGAGATCTGCCTGTACCTCAAAGAAAATATTCATGGCTTTCATAGTTAACATAGTTTCATAGTTAACCTTAGTCCCCATACCCCAGGCTCACAAGTTACCAGCATTTCCCCCCTATAAATAAAATCCACCTTTCAGTTGTTGCTGTAGTTTTGGTTAAGGCTACAAAACGAGTCTCAACTAACCCTTTTTCCTGGTAAACCTAACAGTCTCCTATCATCTGCAAATGAACGGGAAAAAAATTTACAGAAGGTTCACATTTCTTCGAAATTAAGCAGAGAAATTTTCCCTGCTATCTATAATACAAAAGGTCAAATTTATAACAAAGTTGAATTAAGTTAAAGATCTGTAAGGAAATTTTCAAAAGACATTCAGTTACTTTCTGGTTTTAAATAATGCTTGCCACTAAAATATATTTTTTTAAAAAGATATCAACTCATAATTATATTTTAACTTGATATAGAGCCCCTCCTTCTGTCAACTAAAAGGACCTAGAAACAGTTACCAACCCAGTAGGAACTAGACTGTTATTCTGAAATATCACCAAAAGGAAATAGAATAGTATAAAGAACATACAGATACCCTTCACTCAGTTTACAAACTGTTAATATATTGCCCCACTGACTTTCTCTCTTCCAATGTATGTTTTCTTGAACCACTTGAGTTATTGCAGACACAGTGATATTTTACCCCCCAAAATGTCATATCTTCTCAGAATAAAGAGATTCTCCTGTACACTACAATGTAATTATCAGGAAGCTTAGAGAAATATTCAGAAAATTTAACATTAAAACAATGTAATAATATAAATTAATAGATTCAAATTCAAATCTATCCAATAGTCCTAATAATGTCCTTTATAAATTGTTCTTATTTCAATTCAGGATCTAATAAAAGCTCATACATTGCATTTTGTTGCCATGTCTCTATAATCCTCTATAATCTATACTAGTTCTGCCATCTTATTTTTATCTTTCATAACATGAACATGTCTGTAACCTTTTGGGGGGTATGATATCCGTCATTAAAAAAAGAGACTCGGCAGGCTCCGGTGGAGCAGTGGTTGGGCACAGTCCACATACATCCCAAGCTTCTAGGTTTGTGTCCCAGGGTCGGTGGGAATAACCTAGGTGAATTAAATAAAATAAATAAAAAGTTTCTTCCTCCTCTCTCTTCCTGTCTACCTACCTCTGCTCACCTTCACTCCTGCCTGTACCTTTCATTTAAAACTTTAAAAAAGAGCTTCATCTTTAAATAATGTTAAAATTTTTACAGATAAAGTGGCAAAATGTTGGGGATTTGTTTCAGAATCATACCACACGGAAGGTAAATGGCTAGGGGTACAGAAGAAATTAAATTAGCTGTTCAGTTCATTGGTAATGCTGGGTAATGGATATATGAAGGTTCTTTTCTACTTTTCAGTAGGATAATTTTTTTCATAACTATAATTTATAAGCAAAAAAATACTCCTGGGAAAAATTTGGGGACTATGTTACTACTTTGTGAAATGCTTTTAAACTGAATATAGTAAATAGGGCTTTTAAGTTTCATGTCACAGATTCACATGGTGACATCCTAGTCAGACAGATTTATTTGACCTTAAAGGTATAAAAAAAAGGAACAGAACATAATAAACTCCATTATAAACTAAAAGAAAAACAATAAGATGCACACCTGTAGTTCAGGTGACTAAGGTCCAGGCATGGATCTGAGTTCATGACCCCGTGTGGGGTGGGAAGAAAAACCATAATACTGAAGATTTCTTAGAAGGCAGTTACAAAAGACTTTCAGCAAAGTGAAAATAATCACAAAATGTAATTAATAGAATTATTTTTTCCTAAATAGTACATCTATCAGTTCTCAGACAAAAAGTCTGCAACAACTGTATCGTCAGTTAAACCTGAAAACAATGTCTCAAAAAACTGTAAGAGAAGAGTGTAATAAACTTCTATATATCTATCACTTAGTTTATCAATACAAGGACAATCTTATTTTAAATATACCCCCACCCATTTCCCAGATTTGTCTTTAAGCAAATCAGACATGTAACTTAATTTGTAAATACTTCAGAATGCATCTCTAAAAGGTAAGAACTCTTTTTAAAAACATACCACTGTCATACTTTAAAGTTCCTTGATATCAGAAAATATTTAGTAAATGTTCAAATTTCATAATATCTCAAATTATTTTTACCAAGTAGAAAGTGATTTTAGGAGAGAATAAAAATTAAAGACTTCTTGAAAAAATATAATAACCAATAAATGCACACTAAAATTCATATTTATGCATATACTATTGTTATCAGATACATTCTATAGTCTCAACATGTATGCACCAAATCACAGGCAATGCTTCTATTCAAAGTTTCTGTTGTGGCTTAGTTATTTTTTTTTAATGTAACAGCTTTATTGATAATTCACATACCATTAAACTCATCATTATAAAGTATACAACTTAATGGTTTTTAGTACATTTACAAAACTGTGCACCCATCACAAACATTATCTAATTTCAGAGTGGTTTTATCATCCAAAAAGAAACCCTATACCAATTAGCAGTTACTCTCAATTTCCTCCCTTAGACTCTCTGGCAAACACTAATCTATTTTCTGCTTCTATGAATTTTCCTATTCTGGGCATTTCATAGACACGGAATCAGTGTGTGCTGTTTCTGCCTGCACTTAGCGTGTTTTTGAAGCTTATTAATCTTGTACTATGTATCAGTACCTCATTCCTTTTCATTGTCAAATAATATTCTAAGCTATGGATATTCTACAGTTTACCCTTTTATCAGTTGATGTGTATTTAGATGTGGAGTTATTATCTCACAAATTTTTCAGTTTATTTTTCAATTCAAACCCAAATATATCACTTGGTCTCTTTTAATCCATATGTCCTATTCTATACATTCTCTCTTCACCTCTTTTTTATTTGCTAGAAAAACAGAACTGTTGGTCCTATAGTTTTCAACTGTCTAGATCTGGCTTATTATATTCCTATAGTATCATTTAACATGTTCCTCTGTTCCCCCCATATCCTGCAAATTTATAATTAAATCTAGCTTTATGTTTTTTTGTTTTGCTAAGAACACTTCATAGGTGATATTCTCACCATACGTCTTTTTACTTGTGAGAATTATATATTCTACATGCATATGTTCTTCTGTGGTAGCAACACGCTAACATTTCAACTTAATTTCTAGTTTTTCCTTCATGAGATTTTACACTCTGTTGGTTTGTCTGGCTACCACAGGTCACTGGACAGATGTTTTCAGTGAACTCTAGGAGCATATGACACATCCCACAGAAACTTACCTGCCAATTTCCTACAGGCCACAGTGCTATGAAAGAACTTACTGAAGTTAATTACCATTAGTCTGATATTCTACAACTTAGAAGAGGTTAAAATTTAGCAAACTTAACACTGCATTCCCTCCATCACAATGACCCTTGGAAATATCTATAATATACTTCATCCTGGACATAACCATCTATTCCTGCTTTAATCATACCTCAAAGCCAGTGTATTCACAAAACAAAACAGTATAACCAATCAGGTATAATCCACACAAATCTCAATAAAGATTTTGACAGTCACTAAAAGTTTAAGCAAATCGAAGTTACCTATTTCCTTACATAACCCCAAGAAACTGTAAGATTTGATTTATCCTTTTTAAAAAAGTTACCTTTCTTATAGTGTGATGGTTCATACTATGGGAACAACACTGTATCCAATGGCACCTGTGACACTGGAGACTTTAAGACAACTCAACTTAAATATATCACAAAGGATTTCATTCTTACCTTTAAAATTTCAGTACATGATAGAAGAACAAGTTAAGGCAGATTAATCTGAGCCAAAAATGCTACATGCAAACAAATTATATAAGCTCATATTTAACCTCAAATACCAACTATGCAAAAAATGCTTTGAAACATTTTTATATATTATTTATATTATATATTTTATCACTATTAACATAGCATTTGGTTTTGGAGGTTTAGAAATTACTTATTTTTCCTTAGGCTACAATTTTGACTTAATAAATCCCAACTAACTCTTTTCTTCAGAACCTATTATGAGAGCATTAATGAATTTATTTCATATTTCAATGACTTATTTATAAAACACTATTACAATTGAAGACAATCTCTATATGACTGCTAGTCTGGCAAATCTGTGTGCTAGAGTGCTCTTGTGAGATAAATGAAAAATAAAAATAAAATACCTTAAAATGTCCCGTGCCTTCATTAGCACTGAAAAATGAGAGCAAAATTAATCAATAAATACTTTAAGCTATATATTTAACCATGTAACAGAAAAATGACAAACAAAAATCTGCGGAACATCAATTTAATTTTAAAACATGGTCACCTAACCCTTTGTGAAATAAACAAATGTAGTTTATTGTCATTTCTGCCCCCTAGTGGTACAGCAAAAGCAGGTTTATCTAACATTTTACATTTGCACACTTAATTTCAGAAGTCAAAAAAAAAAAAAATATATATTTTTTATAATTGATGTAAAGTTGTCATATAAAAGTGCATTCTTTATTTTTCAAGAAAAGGTGCAAGCAAGAATGAAGGTGAGTAGGCAGGCAGGCAGGAAGAGAGGAGGAAGAAACATTTTATTTTTATTTAGCTGTTGACTCTGGTTTTCCTGCCAGAGTCTGAACTCGAATTCAGGAGTACATGGCTGTGCTGCTTTGGAGGCAACTGACCTAACTGCTACTCCACCAGGGCGTACCTACAAGTATATTTTTAATGATTAGATTTCCTTCACATTCTCACATTTTTTCACCTTCAGGGTCAACTTCTTTTTTTAAAAAATTTTTTTTTTTTTTTTTTCAATAGTGACATTTACAAGATAGATTTCATCAAGAAGGCTGCTATATTTCCTGTTTACTTGTAGTTTAATTACCTGGGCACAGTTTACTGTGTTTAGAATTGCAAATGAATTTGTTGGCTAAATCAACTACTTTTATGTATGAGAGAGACAGGGGGCATTAACTTTTGCTGAGCACCTGCTATGTATCAACATTATATGAAGTCTTCATATATTATGTCTGTTTTTAATTTAGTCCTCACAATAACTTGCAAATCAGGTATTAGTATTACTATTCTGCAGTTGAGGAAAATTAAGCTCAGAGAGATTTAACAACTTGCTTACAGTATCAGAGCTGATAAGTGATAAATGGGGATTCAAACTCAGGTATATCAGCACCGAAGTTCATACTCTTTCTTCTCTATCATGTTCTGAAAAACAGGCAAGATCACACTCCAGCATCTTTAGCGTATTCTAGCTATGTCTCAGTTTACCAACATCGCTCTTAAAATGCAGCACCCAGAGCTGACCAGACTACACTTGTGGACCTAACACAGCATACGATAGGATACTGCCTCCCTTGTTTACTACTAAATACTATTAAGTTTAAGGTTGCATCAAATTTTTGCCATATCACACTTACATATCTGAGTCCATTTTATAAGGTAGATGTTGTACATATTATAGTACGAACTATTTTAAACTTTAATTCTGAATGTTCCTGCATTATTTCAATATTCACATACTGATAATAGTTTAGATATGTTAGGAACACCCTATGTGGATTCTTACAACAGTCTTGGGAGTTGTTATTATAACCCCTACTTGAAAAATATGGGAACTGGGTACACCCTAGTGGAGCACCAGTTAGGTCAACTGCCTCCAAAGCAGTGCTGCCACATACTCCTGGATTTGAGTGCCCCGTCTGGTGGGAAACAACCAGAGGGAACAACTAAATACAAAAATAAAATGCCTCTTCCTCCTCTTTTCCTGCCTGCTTGCTCACCTTCATTCCTGTCTGTACCACTCCTTTAAAAACAAAATAGGAAACTGGGGCACCTGTGTGGCAGAGGAAGCTGAGACAGCTAAAGTACAGACCATGTAAAGCCCAAGGACCTGGGTTTGAGACCCAGGGCCAGGAGGTGAGAAGTGGAAGGTAGGGGAACAAAAACAAAACAATACAAAAATATGGAAACAGATCATCAGAGAAGTTAAATTACATCTCAGGGTTACAAGTCTTGAGTTACTCTTCAAATATGTGCTATACTGTCTATACAGAATATAGCTTCTATACAAGTTATACTGCCTGTCTGAGGTCAGTCTTTTTATAATCTTCTATTTTATATAAAGAAATGAAAGAACAGGGTATGCCCTGGTGGAGTAGGGGTTGAGCACAATCCACATACATCCTAAGTCCCAGGTTTGTACCCCGGGGCCCGTAGAAACAGTCAAAATGAACAACTAAATAAAATGAATAAAGTGCTTCTTCCTCCGCTCTCTTCCTGCCTGCAGGCTTGCCTTCATTCCTGCCTGTACCTTTTCTTTAAAAAGAAAAAAAAACAGAAGAATAAAAATGAGAAGAGACAATTTTAAGATCACAAAACATGCATATCCAATTTAGAGGGAAAAATCTAATTTCATATTCCAGTGGTTGAAACATCACTGTCCACCGGCTGAACCTATCTCAGTTTTATCTCCCTCAGCTGAAGCAGGGCAAAATGTGCCCTTATATTTGCATCCGAACTTAAACTATCTGCTATTTATCCTGCCATAAAAAAACTTTCTATGGCCAGTCAGTAAGGTGACTCCTACAGTGACACAAATGCCTATTCACACAGAGAAAAGGTAGAGATTCAACTCTGAGGTCTAGTGATTTTAAAAGAAATCTTTATTACTGGAAGCCTTTTCCCCTGTAACCATTTGAAGATGGTTAACAAATCATATGAGACAGACAGACCACTCATAATCATCAACATAAGGTTCAATTCTCTCATTTTACAGAGAGGGGAGGCTCTGGTAAGTTAAAACTGAAAGTTCCATAAGGGTGACCTGATGATGTGCTGGAGGACAGGGTGTGCTGACACAGCTGAGGAATGAGAAACGGCACATATGGGGAACCTACACATATGAATGAATTTTAATGTGCAAAATAAAATCTCTGCAATAAAAAAAAAAAGTTCCATAAGGAGAAGGGCCATGGCTGACAATTCAAACTGTATTCCCAGCAGCTGGCAGAGTGCTGTGCTGGTATATAGCAGGACCTTATTAAATATCCTATGAGTATGCAGAAAGTAATTTTGCCAAGTTACAAAGCTAGAAAAACAAAGAGAGCTAGGACTTAAATCTAGATCTGCTTATTCTAAGTGAGGGTTCTTTGTTCTACCACAGGGAATGTGTTGATAGAGTAACAAATAGGGTAACTGGCAATGACTGCCTTGGGCACTGTGGTCAAGCCTTACTATTAGGAAAGCTTGCCATTATTAATTACCAATTTCTTCTGTGGGCAAAGGAGGAAGTCATGGCATAGCCATCAAGTATTTGCCACCTTCACATTTCTTTCACTTTTCAACATTGCACTCCTTTCACTTTTAAGCAAAGGAACCAACTGTCAGTTCTTGCTGTGGATTGCTGGAAAAGGTTATTTTCCCAAAATCATTTTTTAGAAATGTTAATTCTTGGCACACCTGGGTGGAGTAGCAGTTAGGTTCACTGCCTCTGGCCGAGTGCAGCCCACATACATCCCAAGGACCCAGAGGGAACAATGAAGATGAATAACTAAATAAAATAGATGCTTCTTCCTCCTCTCTTCTCCTGCCTGCTTACTTGCCTTCATTACTGCCTGTACCTATCCTTAAAAAAAAAACTGTCTTCAGTGTTTAAATTTAGACATTAAAAATTACATAGTAAAACTTCAAATGCTATAAAAAGCAAGATTTTTTTTCTCCATCCTAGACTCATATATTCAGTGTCCTTTTCTTTTCTAAAAGGAAAGGTACTGACAGGAATGAAGGCAAGTAGATAGGTAGACAAGAGGAGAGGAAAAGCAGCACTTTACCCATTTCATTTAGTCATTATCACTGGTGTTTCCCTGGTTCCTGGTCCTGAACCAAGTACCTTGGAAGGTACGTGGACTATGCTTGGTTTAACCCACCAGGTGTCCTCTTAGGGGTTTTGAGAATCAGTTGAGAACAGAGAATGCATGCATAGAGATAAATACAACATAATACATGGCAGATGCTAAATAAACGATAGAGACAACTTAAGAGTTACAAAGTGATTGAGGAAAAAAATAGCTATTAGTGACATAAACTGGAAAATATATTTTCCAAGAAAGATATTTTGGCTATTCTATGAACTATGAAAGTATTTTGAAAATAAGTTTGATATATAACAAATGTGTGAACATCTCTTGTTTAACACTGTTGCTGTATAATAAAGTATACCATACACTACAGTGTTTGAAAGACATTTACATGAATTAGAAAAATGTCCAACTACTTAGGAAAATTTGGCAAAATCCAGTAAAACCGAAGATGAACATATCTTCAGTAAATCTGTTCTTAGCTATCTCGCATATATACAAGGAGAAATGGACAAAAACGCTGAAAGCAATTTTGTTTTTAACAATAAAAACTGGACACCTAAGTGTTCAATAATACAAGATAAACTATGTTTTATTCAAAGGGACAGCAGGCAATGGTGAAAATGAATGAACTAGAGTTATACATTTCAACAAGGATGAATCACACAACGGTGAGTCAAAAAAGCAAGCTGAAAACTTATAGTATGACACCATTGAAAAAAAATTTAATGGTGCTCCCGTGATAGAGTAGTGGTTAGGTCAATCGCCTCTGAAGGTGTGCAGGCCACATATGCCTGGGTTTGTGTCTTGGGTCCAGGGGGAAACAACCAGTGTAAACAACTAAATAAAAAATGAAAATGATAAACTTCTTGCATAACAAAGTTTAGTGTGCAAAGAGAATTGTACATATTGCTTAGGAACAGATAAATGTGATAAACTTAAAAATGCATGGGAATGACAATCACTTTTATGAGTGATTATTAACCTCCACAAGAAGGAAACACGAACAGGAAAAAGCAGTCAAAGGATTTCTGCTATATTAGTATGGTTTACTTCTTAAATGAGATGATGGAGATACTAGTAGTTACTGTACTACTCTTTAGATCTTTTTCTAAGTCTTAAATATTTCACAATTGATTTTAAAAGGAGAGAAGAGAAACTTGATTTAACTGCATTCAGGATGATTTCAAAACTGCTGGGACTTTATAAAAAGTCTTACTTTTAAGTTTAAGAGGTAGAAAGATGTTTAGGGTACTTACCCAATGAACTCTAATAATAAAGACATATCAAGTTCAGGTGGAATACGAAACACTGATTCTAAAACTTTCTTAGATCTTCCTTTGCTGGACGGGACAGTCTGTGGAACAGCTATTTGATAGCCAAGCAAAAAAGCTGAGTTAGAATAAAAATTTCATGAATTGGTATCTATGAAAAATAATTACATAGATATTATAACTATGTTGTGACTATTTAAATTATCATAAAGCACTCAATCTCCCTTTCTTTAATGATATCCGCTACGCTGTTAAAGGCGGTGAAATATAGTCAGCAAGCTTGGGGACCACTCTGCAATGGAAGGCAGACGTGTCACTAATTTATCAGGTCACAGAGTTCATCAAAACTGCAATTAACAGTTGCAGATAACCCTTAATAAGTACTGCTGTATGCCAGGGCTCAAGGCTCATGCTCGGCACTTTACAGACATCTAGCTCTTATTACAATTCCAGGATATAGATACTACTGCTACTTGTTTTTAACTGTAAAGAAACGGGTAACAGTTTAGTAGGATTAGGCAATTTGCCTAAGGTCATCCACATACAAACAGGAGAACCAGGATTTAAACCAAAATCTAACTTCCACACTGTGACATTACAATCATCATAAAAACCAATGTTTAAGCAGTTACTATGTTCCAGACACTGTTTTAAGTGCTTTCATTATTGTCTAAATAACTTTATGAAGTCCTATCATTATATCTTCTTTATAGATGAAGAAACCGAGACACTAATCAGCTAGTAAAGTGGCAAAGCTAGAATCAAACAGATCAAATTTGGCCCAGAGCCTATACTCTTTAATCCTTACAAACAATTCAGTTGGATTATACTATATCACTAACTTCAAAACGTTTTCCTCTCTTTGATCATAAAACCAGGTATTACCAAAAAACTTCAAAGGAAGTAAATTTTGTGAAGCTGTCTTCACTTTCATTCTTTAAACTAGAAATACATTACGACACACACCCAAACTTACCGGGTTTAGGCACTTCTAGACCTCTCTCTTTATAGAAATCATGCATTTGCTTTTTTTCTCCTAAAAAATGATAAAACACAGACTAAATCACACTTAAAATGTAACTAGTAGGGTCAGCAGAGATTCTGGGATTCGTAACTACATAAAAAAAGAAACTTACTTTCCTCTAGATTGATCACTAATTTGTACACTATGTCTTGTAACTGTCGGTCCAACCTAATAAAAGGAAAGGATGGAGAATACCTCAGAATTCCGAAAAACGCACTTTGGTTCAGAGTGAACGACGCTTTTTTTCTACGTAACTTCTCTTGGGAGATCTTTCCTTTATCAAAGATGAGTTACTTTTACGTAACACTTACAGCTCACTCCTGTATAACTCACCTGAGAGAATCTTAAGTAGTTACATGTAATCATAAGGTATCAAAGACTCTCGAATGCCTGTCAAATTATTCCAGGTGCATTGGTCTCATTGCCTTACAAGAACACGAGCCTATGCCAGAGAGTGTTTTGAACTTCTGTGTATGTCTACAAAGCACTCTCCTATGATAGTAGTAGAAATGTAATAGTATTGAAAACAAATAAATGAAAAGCAGTCCACTTTTAGTATTCTTCTTCCCTTATGAAACTGAGGATGAACTGAAAATCTGATGAATAAGCCACAATGACCTATTGCAGACCAGCTTTTCGGGAAACAATTGTTTCAGGTATCAATTTTAGAAAATAAAATTGTAAATACACTAAAAGTGACAAACCTAAACTAACCTCATTAACTTGAGTGATGGAATTAAAATCCTCAAGAAGGAGGTCTGTGCTTTTTTTTTTTTTTTTAATCCCCAGCAGCTCTCACAGTGCCTGGTACATAGCAAGTGCTCTCTATGTATTTCTTTAAAGAACATGCAGCTCCCTTTCTTCTAATTTTCGAGGTCGGTCAAGAATTTATTCCCAAATACACAACTTCAAGCTGTCAGAAAAAGTATATTTAAAATAGACATTTTACTTAGATATCCCCACTTCCCCTTACCTGATGTTATAAAGAGGTTGTGTCTGGTGTACTACTATGTTGCATTTTGGACATCTGTTGCTATAGTAAAAATGTCTTACAATGCAGCTTTTACAAACTGTTGAAAGAGAAAATGTTTAAATTAGGGATGTTTGCCAGACATTTCAAAAAAAAAAAAAAAAGAACATATTATGTAGAAATGCGAACTGCATGCTTACAGGTATG
Organism: Solenodon paradoxus; assembly: GCA_004363575.1. Classification (NCBI taxonomy): domain Eukaryota; kingdom Metazoa; phylum Chordata; class Mammalia; order Eulipotyphla; family Solenodontidae; genus Solenodon; species Solenodon paradoxus. The sequence continues at coordinate 274,956 of RJWH01001935.1, forward strand.
AAGACATTCTGTAATCGTAGTTGCATCTATTAAGTAGCCTTTGCAAATGGAACACAAGATGTATGGGGTCAGCTCCGAAAGATTAATCAGACGCTGCAAATACAATGGAAAATAGTTTTTAAACACAAATCTTTGCCTTTTCAAATTCTTATACCACAATCCCCCCAAATCATCACAGACAATGTGCAGCTTACTTTACAACATGGAAACATTATCGCAGCACCTCCAGCCCTTTCAAAAGACCGCCGAAAGTTACAATAACACAACGAAAAGCAATGTTTCAGAAAGACCTCATTCTTGTGGGGATACTGTCTTCCTCCAAGCGAGGGGCCGCTAACTCCGCAAAGCTTTACAAGGGCAGGGCGGCGGTCTCGTCTTCTCAACACCCTGCGGAAACGGGTTGTTTGCGCCTTCCACGCGAAGCTCCCGGGGGGGCAGGGCCATACACAGCACAGCACCCACGGCGCCAGCCGGCCTGGCACCAGGGAGTTTCAATTATTCACAGAACGAGGGAGTCGGTGCCGGAGAGCCTAAGCGATCGTCGGGAACCTCATAACAAAGTTAGGTCAGGAATGGGGTCGGGACACAAAGCCAGTGCCGCCGCACGCCAAGGCACGCGGGGTGGGCAGGGCGGGCAGACGCAGGTGCCCAGGTGGCGGCGGCGGCGGGCTGGGGTCCGGCCCTCCCGGAAGGGTGCCAGCTCGCTCCCGAGGCCCCGCAGGCCCGTGGGGCTGTGAATACCTCCTCCTCGTCCTCGGAGTCCGGCCGGCCCCCCTCCAGCCTCAGCGAGAAGTGGCTCATGTCTTCCTCCTCCTCTTCCTCTTCCTCCTCCAGCTCCTCGTCCTCTTCCAACTCGTCGTCTTCGTCCTCGAAGCTGCCTCTCAGACGGCTCAGGCTGCGCTCGGGCTCCAGCTCCGGCGGCCGGGAGCCCGAGCAGCCCGGCGTCCCCGCTTCAGGCAAGGGCGGCGGGCTCTCCTCACCTTCCGCCGGCGCCGGGGTGAGCGCCGGAGGCGAGCTGGGAGGCGGCGGTGGCATGGCTGCGGCTCCCTCGGCCTCGGCAGCGCCCGCGCCGCCCGCGGGCCCTGCGGGGACCCTCTCCATACTAAGGCGGACCCCAAGCGCGGCGAGACCTGGCGGCGGGACAGCGCGGGAGTTGAGCCAGCCTGCCTGGGCTGCTAGTGCGCAGGCGCGGGAGGCGCGGGAGGCGCGGGCGGCCCGCCTGGCGCGCGTAGCCCGCTGGGAAGTGTGGTTCACGACCCTCACCTACATCGGGGCGTAACTGCAGCCGCTCAAGTGCAGGAGGAGGCATCTTAGACCCGCCTCTTGCAAGAATCTCGTAACGTTTTCTGTTTGAAAGGCTGACGCTCTCTTCTCTGTCCTTTTATGTTTTTTAATGAAATGCCTCATTTTCATTTTTTTAATTAAAGTGTAGACATCCCATAGTTATGTTAGTTTCAGGTGTTCCACAGAAGGGTTTGACATTTGTGTACAGTGTGAAGCCATCACCACAATAAGTTCATTTCCCATGATTCGTAGCAATTTTTTTTAATTCGTAGTATCATATTGCCTATGAACCCCATCCTTGTGATTTATTTTATGACTGGAAATTTGTATTTTGGGGGGTTTGTTTTGTTTTTCTTCGATATTATTATATTCAAGAGAAATGTATACCTCGTGATCCCTTTTACCCATTTTGCCCAACCCCCAAGTCCTCTCTCCTCTGATAGCCACCAATCTGTTCTATATGAGTTTTGTTTTTCAGACTCCACATGTAAGTGAAATCACAGTTTTTGTCTTTTTCTGACTTATTTGACTTAGCATAATACCCTCATGGTTCATTCACAGTCGCAAAAATTCATTCTTATTCATTCTTTCTGATTACCGTGTGGTATTCCAATTGATGTGCGGGGCACTGTTAGGTGCTATAATGACGTCGCATTATAAATAAGTCAATTAAATCAACACAAAGTACAAAAAATTGTGTGTATATATATGTGTGTGTGTGTGTGTGTGTGTCCTTCCTTATCCCCTTTTACATAGACTCTAACTTATGCTTATAAGATGCCTGGTACCACATTATCATATTCCTTTTATTTATTTATTTATTTATTTATTTATTTATTTATTTATTTATTTATTTATTTATTTATTTATTTAAAGGAAGGGTACAGGTAGGAATGAAGGTGACCAGGTAGGCAGGCAGGAAGAGAGAAGGGGAAGGAGCATTTTATTTAGTTTTATATAGTTGTTCACCTTGGTTGTTCTCCCTGGCACAGGACATGAACACAGGTCCTTGGGGTGTATGTGACCACAGGCAGTTGACCAAACCACTGCTCTACCAGAGTGAGCCAACATTGTTGTACTCTTCGATGGACATCTTTGCACATGCCAGGATACACCAAATGATTATTTCCATAATTCTAGCAGTGGAATAGGTAGGCCAGTAGATATAAACATTCACATTTTGATCACACATTGAAAGTTCTTGTTTTATTTTAAGTTATGGCATATAATGAAAGGTAAGGATGGAGTGAAAAGAAGCCCTTTTAATGCTAGTGACAGTTTAAACAGTACTTTAAAGAAAGCAATTTATTCACATATCAAAAGACTTCAAAATGTTTATACATTTTACCCTATAAAAATTCCACTCTGAGGATCTCTATCCAAGAAATAAATAAATGAGAACTAATATTTATTATTGTTTACAGAAGTCCAAATTTGGGCACAACTTAAATATCCTTCAATATAAGTGAATGGTTAATTAAGTCATGAAAAATTATGATGCCCTTGTTGTACTACTAGAGTTATGAAAAATGATGGTTATGGGCAGGCCCGGGTGACTCAGGTGTTAAAACTATGGCTCCAGCATAGTCCCTGTAGAGCCCAAGTCCTGATTTCATGCCTGAGACTAGGGGGAAAACCAAAGTATGAAGAAGTAACTAAATAAATGATTCCTCTTGCTCTTCCTGCCTGCCTGCCTGCCTACTTGCCTTCATTGCTGCCTGCTTCCCTCCTCTAAAATAAAATTATATTATGAAGATTGTAATAATATAGGAAACAAGAATGTATTTATGTATGTATATATCACATATATAATTATTGCAGTGCTGAAAAAGAAGCAGTAATAAAATTATATCAGTGGCTATGTTGAGTATTGGAATATTATGGTTTTACTTTGTAATTCTTTCTGCAATTTGGTTTATTTTTGTAGAAAAAATTGTACTTGTTTAAATATTAGAAAATAGATCTCAAAGAAACAAGTCAGATAGAAGCAACCTCTGTCATGGAAAAACACATGTTGATGCCAAACTTAATATGGAAAAATAAACAGAAGAACAGCTAGGAAAACACTAGAAAAGATAACGTATAGAGATGGATCATCTCTACAAACATTAAAACACTATAAAGTCTTTCTAACTAGAACTTTGTGTCCTACTATTGTATGAATAGACAAACCAGAAATAGAATAGAAAATCCAGAAACGGATGCAAGTACATATAAGACTTTAGTGTACAATAGAAGGGACATCTCAAGCAGAGTAAAGATAGATGTTTTCATAAAGGAGCTTAGGAATACTGGTTAGTCATTTTGTGGATAAAAAGTTAAAACGGCATATAGCAGGTTTGATTGCTTAGTCCTTTTCTTCAAGGGAACCTAGAATTGTGATTTACCCTTGGTCAAACCCTGGGACTAGTCTTCAGAAATTTTTGTAGGTAAGTAGTGAATGATTTTGCTGTGCACATGTGGAGCACTCGACCATGCTGTCCCAACTGGTCAGATGGCTTTGCGTAAACATCAAGGCTGATGAGTTGCCTGCATCTGCTTTCATTGTTGAGGTCTTGAATTTAGGTTGCCATGACTGACTACAACAGAGATTCCTCACATGTGATCATTTCACTCCCTTAAAAACTCAGATCCTAAAATGCAAACAAGATTTCTTGGGCAGAAACATCCCACAGGTGTCTCTATAACTTGATGCTAGGCATGAAACTCTTCTTGTGTAGTCCTGGATGAGAAAAACGCAGAAACCTGTGTTTGGTTCCTCTGGAATTTGCCTGTGGTAATCTTTTTCCTGCTGCTTTTGTGCTGCCGTTTTTGTTTTTTGTTTGTTTTGCTTTGCTCTCATAAATCTTAACCTTGAGTATAACCTGCGTTGAGTCTTGTGAATACTCAGTGAATCGCCCAACTTGAGGAGCTTCTGGGACTTCTAGAACACTTTTGAAAAAGATGAAGTTAGATCCATACCTTACACATAGACAAGATTCAGTCCCAAACTGATTAGAGAACTAATGAAAACCATACAGGCCCAAAAAGAAAACATTGGTGAATTCCTCTGAAACTTGAGCAAAAGAAAAGGCTTTTTACGATTCAAAATCCAAATGCAATCAAATAAAGACTTATGTTTGACTCCATTAAAAAAAAATTCTTCGTGTTAAAAATATATGAATATCAAGAGAATGAACAAAGAAGAACATAGTTCCAGCATATTTCATGTCAAGAACTATATACATAACAGAGAAATAGCATAAAAATTAGAGAACAAAAAGATAAAATTTAATATTCCAAAGTCATATAAAACAGCTCCCACAATATAAAAAAATGTTCAAATTCTCTAATAATAAGAGAAAATGTAAATTGGAATGGCACTAAGATTACTGGGTTCTGATCAATAAACATTTCACTCTGTCTTTCCCATCAAATACATGTAAAAACTCTGGACAGAATGCATGAACAGCTCTTTGAAGACTTTAGCTTGCAAATGGCAACAGGCAGGTTGGGGGAATAAACCAGTGAATTATTTGAGTGAAAGAAAATGGTATCAAGAGGTTACAAATTATATCATGATTCCATTTATAGTACATTCTGGATAGATTTAAACTATAGGGACAGAGAAAAGATCAGTGGTTGCCAAGGGGCAGAGGTGGGGGAGGATTTGACTCCAAAGATGAGTTTTTTAGAGCAATGGAATTGTTTGTATTCAACTGTGATTGTGGTTACACAAATCTATAAGATGTGTTGAGACTCACAAAAAAGCATACCAAAGAAAAGTTCAGATTTACTATATGTAAATTAAATTGTTTACCATCCACGAGATGGAGCATATGCAGCTTTTTAAAAAGAAAAGATTGGGTGCATCCTTGTGGCTCAGGTAGCAGAGATTCTGGTGTATGGAAGGACCCAGGTTCGCGCCCCAGGGTTAGGGTGAAAAACCAAAATGAACAACTAACTAAATCAAGATGTTTCTTCTTCTTCTTCCTTTCTCTCTTAAAAAAAAAATTGAAAAGTTTCTCTAAAATCTGTTGTGCTGTCATTTCCAGGATACATTGTTCAGTGAAGAAAAAAGGCCAGCACTGAAAGCCACTTTTTGTTTAAGAAGGGAGAAAGAAACTACTACATGTAGTGGCTTTAAACTAGATCCTAAGGTTAGCTGCAACTCCAGGGTGGGAAGGAGAGAGGAACTGGTATGACATGCTGCCAATATACCTTTTTGCACAGTCCTGACTTTCTCGCATTGAAAAAAGCAGCAAGGATGGGGGACACTTCTGAAATGGAGGACAGGCGCTCCCTGGTGGAGTAGTGGTTTGTTCAACGGCCTCTGGTTGAGCACAGTTTACATATATCCCAAGGACCTGGGTTCACATTCTGAGGTTTGGGGGGACAACAAGCAAGATGAACAACTAAATAAAATAAAAATGAATAAAAATGTTTTTCTGCCTCCCCCTGTCTACTTGTTTGCCTACTCACCTTCATTCCTACCTGTACCTTTACATATATATATATATGTATGTATGTATATATATATACATATATACATACATATATATATAGGTAAAAAGCACGCCCTGGTGGAGTAGTGGTTTAGTTACCTGCCTTTGACCAAGAACACAAGCCACAAGTCCCAGGCACCCAGGTTCAAGACTTGGGGCTGGGCAAAAACCAAGATGAACAACTAAATAAAATAAAGTGTTTCTTCCTTCTTTCTCTTCCCGCCTGCCTATCTCTGATCATCCTCATTCCTACGTGTGCTTTTCCTTAAAAAAAAGAATATTGTTGGGACAATTGGAAAAATCTGAATATGATCTGTAGAAAATTATTGAGAAAATAGTATTGTATCAATATAGTATTATTTATTGAGTTTGGAAACTGCACTGTGATTATGGAAGAGCATGTCTTGTTTGAGGAAATATACACTGAAGCATTTTGTGGTAAAGGAACATCATGTCTGCAATATAATCTCAGTAGTTTAAAATGTTTATTTAAATAAAAAATATATATACATTTAAAATTTTGTGTACACCGATATTTTCTGAATTGCTAAGTAGAACTGAACTCACAACTAAGTTTGAACTCTATTTATCTACAGAAAGAGAGCTCTCTGTATCTCTATCTACTTACATTTCTACTTATCTGTCTAGTGAAGGATAAAGCGTATGTAGTAAATGCTAACATTTAGGCAATGCAGGTGAAGGGTATTTGGGAATTTTCTGTACTCTTCTTGCAACTCTCCTCTAAATTTTAAAAAGATTACATACGGAGAAAAGAACAGAAGTGAGATATTGAAGATAGTGGCAGTGGAAAAGTGAAGGTACAGCCAGAGGAAGGAGGAAAACTTGGAAAGATTTGGCCCCAAAATTCAAAAGAAAAGATAATTTCAGGACCGCGTAAGTGAGTGGTTCTTGGTCCGTTTGTAAGCATGGAAGCTGCGCAGACTTGTAGCTCTTTCTCTCTTGCCCTATACGGTCTCCGGTGATCTCACCTCTTGTTGGTTTCAGCTACCACCTCTCTGTTCATTTTCAAGTCTCTTCTGCCCATTCAGATTTTTCAGAAAACAGCAGGGTTGGAGTTGGAGCTGGCAGAACGTCAAGGACACCAGGCCCGGGCACCTGGCGAAGGCCGCCCTGTGAAAACACTGGGACAGTGTGACTGAGACTGTTCGTCCTCCAAAGTAAGAGAGAGGTAGCTACGTAGTTAGAAAGCAGAGGCTGCCTAAGCCATCCAGTGCAACCAAAGACATGTCTGCGTAAGCTTTTTGAAGCAGTGCTGTGCATGAACCCGATAAACAGGTGGAGACCAGGATGGTCAGGGCCTTCAGTTCAAGAGAAGAGAGGCCACTGGCCCCCTGCCCCCAGCTTCCCTATCTTCTTATACTCTAGCCTGAGTTTCTTATTCTCCTGCAGCGCCGTTCCTTACTAACCCCGCTCCCAGGATCGAATCCTGGCATATTCTTTGGTCGACTGCTTAGCTTCTCTGGCATCTTCCAGGGATGCAGACTTAACATGTCAAAACTGAATCCAGAAAAATGGGAAAACAACTCATGGGAAAACAATTCATGATTTCCCTCCATAATCAGGTTCAGTTCTCAAGGAATTACATCACCATCCTCTCAGCACACCTGAGCCACATGCCTGGAAATGATTCTTAACTCAATTTCTCCCAAATTCAAATACGAAGTTCTATGTCTCCAAAATCTAAATATTTTATGAATGTATTAACTTCTCTATTTATACCCCTAAAAATAATTAATCTTACCTGGGGGTTTTCAAATTACAGGTCAATTTAAAATTTATTGAACCACTAGACAGAACAAATAAGCAAGTAAACAAAAGTAATCCAAATCGGAAAGGAGTAAGTAAAATCAGCATTATTTTCAGCTGATATATGCAGAAAATTCTAAAGACTCTACCCAAAACTGTTAGACATAACTAAAAAATTCAGTGAAGTTGTGGGATATAGCAATCAGTGCACAGTAGGTGATGAGAAAAGGATAATCAATTCTCAGCGAGGGTCACTCTGTGTGGAGTTTGCATGCTCCCCCCTGCTACCTTAGCCATTCTTCCCAGAATGAGATGGGGAAGAGACAAACACAAGACAAAGGCTTCCCCGCTCCCCTGATGTCTAGGGTAGATTGAGCGCAGGGATATTTCCTGAGGGTGTGTGTGTGTGTGTGTGTGTGTGTGCACGCACACGCATATGCATGTGCAGGCACATATGTGCACACGTGTTGTCAAACAGGGAGTGATGGAGCCTGTCCCCTTTTTGGTGCACCTCTCACCTTTTTCCAGTGTTGGGGCTGGGGCCTCCAGGGAAACACAGATACATGGAGAAAAGTAGTGAGATGTACAAGCTGCAACCTCCATTAAAGCAAGAAACTGAACAACATAGGTTAGAGGAAGCCAATGAAGTGCAATCGATGGGAAGATTATTTAATCAAAATGATACATACCTTCAACAAGAAAAGAGTTTATATTGATTGCATCAAGGTTTCTCAACCTTGTCAACAATCAGCATTTTGGGCCAGATAATAATTTGTTGTGATGGGGGTCACACTGTTCTGTACAGCTTTCCTAGCTTTTATACCCACTAGATCTCAACAGCACCATCCTGAGATGTGATGACCAAAAGTGTCTCCAGACAATGCCAAATGTCCCCGGGGTGGGCATGGGATGACAAAAATCACCCATCTGGATTATATGACACAGGAACAATAAATCATGATGAAGAACCTATTTAAAAATTCTATGAAAATATAATGGTTGAAAAACTCAGTAGTGGATTATGTGGTAATATCGACGGACACATGTTAACCTAGACTAAGAATGATTCATGGCACTGAAAAATCAGGTTGATGAACTCTCCAAAAGATGCCAGAAAGGGATAAACAGATGAAAATATGCAAATTAACAGACCTGGAGCCTAGAAGTCTGAGTGGCAATATCTATATCACGAGAATACAGAAAAGAGTGAAAAAAATTGAGAAGGGAAATATTGGCAGAGTGCTTCCTAAATATCTAGTCAAAAAAAATAATTCCAGATTGAATTGGTGCATGAAGGGCCAATCAGGACAGATAGGAAAAATCTAATCCTAGATACATTACAGTGAAAGGAAAGCACATCAGAGAGAAAGAGAAACAGAGAGAGAGAGAAAGACTAGCTCTCCTATAAAGGAACAAGATACAGATGGACACTAGATATTTTAAAGTATTCCAAAAAGAGACAGGGAGAATAGGATTAGGTATCAGAAAGGAAGGGGAAAAGAGAAATAAAAATTAAAAGTGGGCCTTGCAGATGTTCAATAAATTTATCTTTATTGTGATACTATAGAAAAATCACTCTACTTGGAATAAATAACCTAGGCTGAAGTCCCAAACCAGAATTTTTGGAGCTTAAGAGACAGATTAAGATAAAAGGCAGACCCCATAGGGAGAAAAGGAGTGGCTATACTTTTGTGAGTCCTGGGACCTGAATCGAGACAAAACTATACATCAGAATGTTAATTTACTATTCACAACGGGGTAAAACATCTTTCCGGGGAATAGTAAACACGCCTGGGATTATTATTCTCATCTAAGTGCTCAATTACCAATTATGACCAAGTTAATTAGTGAATACCAAATCGGAAAAATTAGACGAATGATCCTGAGGAAAAGGGTGAATTCTCCGTATCTCCGAAGAGTGTACCACCGGATTCAGGTTCTCCATTTTTTTTCTTCCAATGCTGAGTAAATGTTAACCAATTCTTAACTATATCACCCCCCCATTTCATATTCTTAATTTAAATATCTAATTGGATTAGTTTTATATTTGTCCTGAGATCACCCTGAATATCATGATTGGATCTTTCTTGACCAAACATTTATAGAACATCTTTTATTCTCATTTTTCAAAAGGAAAGGTACAAGTAGGAATTAAGGCAAGTAGGCAGGCAGGAAGAGAGAGGAGGAAGTAGCATTTTATTTTATTTAGTTATTTGACTTGGTTGTTTCTGCTGACCTGGCGATGCAAACTCAGGACCTTCGGATGTATGTGGGCTGTGCTCCACCCCTGCTCCACCAGGGCCACCAGAAGATCTTTCACTGTAAGGTGAAAATGGCCAACAGCAATGTATTGTGTGCTAAGTGCTAATATACATGTGTGTGTATGTATATATATACATACACATATATATGTAAACATTTTTTAGGGAGAGGTGGAAGAAGCATTTTTAATATGGAAGGGAGACATGTGTATGCATATGTGTATGTATATTCTTCACCCCAGGCCTCAGTCTTTGGGCTTTACATGGTTTTCATACCTTTTCACAGCCGCCTAAGCCACAAAAGCACGTCCCACAAATATATTATTCCATCTAATTTTTACAACAACTCCATGAGGTCCGTACTATTATTTATTATCCCTGTTTTAGAAACTGGGCAGCTGGGGTCGACTGAGTTAATCAGTTGCTTCACTCTGGTGTAGTAGTTAGTTCAGCTGCTTCTAGAAGAGCACAGTCCGCGTACATCCCAAGGACCCAGGTTCACATGTGAACAACCTAAGAATAAAATAAGAGAGCATCTTACTCCTCTCTCTTCCTCCCTACCTGCCTACTTGCCTTCATATTTCCCTGCACCCTTTCCTTTAAACACACACACACACAAATCTAAGTTGCTCCAGGTCATTTAGCCAGTAAGCAAGATCAAAGGAAGGTGGTATGACTTTAAAACCAGTAACCATGCTAGATCTTTCCAAAGTCCCAGGCTCACTTTCCTTGTCTGTACCTGTCCCACAGAATTGTGAGTTGCAAATGTTCCAATGAGATAAAATCTGCAGCAGGGCTTTACAACTTATGAAATATTACAAACTGGCACATGCTATTCTAAAACTGCAGTTTACTTGTAATGTGTAACAGCATGAATGAAGAATGTACACATTTTACAATAAAAAAATTCAGGTGCTTTTTTTTTTTTTTTTTTTTTTTAAGGAAAGGTGCAAGCAGGAATGCAGGCCAGTAGGCAGAGGCAGGATTGAAAAGGAAGGATAAAGAAGCAATTTTTATTTGACTTACTGTATTTAGTTGTTCCCTCTCCGCTCCCCCGCCCCGGACGGGAACGCGGTCCTTGGGATGTGTGTGCATTTTCGGAGCCACAGGAGGCAGTCATTAAACACTAGGGTGCGCCTGAAATTTGAAGTTTTATTGAATTACAATATTCATGCTGTTAAACAAAGCTTAAGCATGCAGTTTGATGGTTTTACGAATTAAAAAAAAAACAAACCGCAAAAAGGAAAGAGCCACCACCCAGACCAACATATAAAACATTACCAGTATCTTAGAAGCCTCCTTCTGTGGTACATGCTTTTGAATTAAATACCTGGATTGGAATTTGGACACTTTTCGCTTTCTTCTTGTGTGATTCTGGCAAGTTATCTAACCTCTTTGGGCCTCGATTGAGTTATCCATAAATTAAGTATAACAGTGTTTTATGAGATTGAATGAACGAGGTCATGGCAGGTAAAACGTCTACTGCAGTGCCTGACTACAGCTGGTCTGCAATAAACGGTAATCATTATCAGGCAAATGTAATAGGCGATAGCCAACTCTCACTTCCGGCTTCTCACTCTCTTTTTAAAGTTGCTCTCGCTTCCTAGTCCTTTTCAACTTCTTTATCGCCCCGCCTATTGCCGTAAATTGTCTCACCGGACTGTCGTAAAATGCCCCTCCCCGCCCTCCATGTGGCGAAAACTCAAGCACGCTTGACGGCGCAAGGTGGCTCAGCCGCAAGATGGCGGCGCTGGCGGAGGAGCAGACGGAGGTGGCGGTCAAGTTAGAGCCCGAGGGACTGCCGACGCTGCTACCTCCGCAGGCAGGGGATGGCGCTGGCGAGGGTGGCGGCGGCACTACCAACAACGGTCCCAACGGCAGTGGTGGGAACGTTGCGGCGTCGTCGTCGGCCGGCGGGGATGGCGGGACCCCTAAACCCTCGGTGGCCGTCTCAGCCGTTGCCCCGGCGGGGGCGGCCCCGGTTCCCGCCGCTGCTCCGGAGGCCGGCGCCCCCCATGACCGACAGACTCTGCTGGCCGTGCTGCAGTTCCTACGGCAGAGCAACCTCCGCGAAGCCGAGGAGGCGCTGCGCCGGGAGGCCCGGTTGCTGGAGGAGGCAGTGGCGGGCTCCGGAGCTCCGGGAGAAGCGGACGGCACCAGTACTGAGGCGGCTTGCGCGCTTCTCAGCCGGGTCACAGCTTCGGCTCCCGGCCCGGCGGCCCCCGATCCTCCGGGCACCGGTGCTTCGGGGGTCGCCGCAGTCCCGGGCTCAGCCACAGGTCCTGCGGCTCCGGGGAAAGGTGAGCCGCGGGCTCCCGGGAAGTCAGGGCCGGCACGAAAGGAAGCAAGCCGGGAAGGCTGGGGCTGGCAGGCCTGCACCTCTGCGGGCTTGTTTTGAATTTCCTGGGCCCGCCTCTAGGGCCACTTGCCCGCCCCTTTCTCTGGTGCGCCGGCTGCGCAGTCAAACCTTCTTCCGAGCTGTCAGTTCGAGAGAGTCTGAGCAGAGCTGTTGAGCAGAAGGATGTAATGGGGAAGGTGTGTGCGGAGAAGCTGGGACCTGCAGGCTTTGGTCCTTTCCCTCTTATTTGGGCTCCTGAGCTTTGTGCATGCCTGCGTCGACACCAACAGTGATTGCACAGTTTTGTATGAGCGCACTTTTAGGACTATAAATACTTTATATAACTTAATTCTCATCTCCAGGGTGAGGTAGACATTAACGCTATTTTAGAGATGAACAGACAGACCAAGGGACTTGTCGATTACAAAATCAAAGGCTTATGGAACATCGTGTGCTTCTCAAAATATAGGCTACGTGCCACCGGTGTTACCTTTTGGAGGATGCAGATTCCTGGGCATCTCTTCAGATTTAGTGATTCAGACTCTGTAGAGGTGGAGTCTTGGAATTTGCATTTTTGATTAACTGCTCCCATGGGGTTATTGATGTAAGGCAAAGTTTGAGAACAGTTCTTTTAGGAATAGGCATTAGCATACCTGGGTTTCCATACTATCTGTTACTTTTATTTATGTGATGCTGATTAAGTTATTCTTTTTAAGGTGTCCCCCCTCTGTTAAATGGGTTATTGTGAATTCAGATATAACATGTAAAGTGCCTTGATAATTCATGCCTTGATTTCTCTTCCTGACATCTGAGCTCCACCTAGCAACTGTTGTCACAAAGTTCATGCAGTTAAACTCAATATACGTATAAGATTTTAAAGGTGACCCTGAGCTGAGAATGAATACTATCGAGTTAAATTATCCAAAGCAGAGCCTCTAGCCAAATTAATCAGTATTTATGAGGTCTAACTTTTGCAGCATTGTCAGAAGTGAAGTATGAATCATAACATTGTAATCCATAAACAGAAGTGTGATTGAGAGGACTCTTTTCTGAATAATGAACTTTTTTAAGGAAAGGTGCAGGCAGGCAGGAAGAGAGAGGAAGAAGAAGCACCTTATTTTATTTTTATCTAGTTGTTCATACTGGTTGCTTTCCCCGGGACCCGGGACTCAAAGCCAGAGGTATGTGTCCTGTGCTCCTTTGGAAGCGATTGACCTAACTGCTGCTCCACCAGGGTGTTCCTGAATACAGAATTTTGTGAATTAACTACAAGTTGAACTGATTATGTTGTTGGTTATTTTGATATAACCTCTTCATCTCTTTAAAACTTGACTGATTTTTTTATATCATAACTGAGAAACCAGTAAAGAAGAAAGAAACCATTAGAGAACCAAAGAGCATACCAGAGCTGTAATTGCAATTTTAAAATTCCCAAATTCAATTGATTTGATTGATAAACATCATTATTTGGTATTGCTATCTTGCAAATAAATGCTCATGTTTTCTACCTTGATGGTGGTTATGAAACTTTTTTAAAGCACATAAAATTGAGTCATATTTTGGAAATATAAATAAGGTATGATCCTATGGTCCTTCCCATCCTTTAAATATTTATATTTTATAAAGAATGAATTTAGAACACAGGGTAGAATATGTTATAGGAAAGTTACAAAGAGAGTTGGGAATATTACTCCAGGTCATGGGTTGGGGGGTGGGGTGCATTTGCATCCTTGAGAGATGATTAATAAATGTTTGATTACAATGATTGATTTGTATATACCATGTTTTATACAGTTCACTTTTATCTTTATTTTTCTCTGGCCCCAGGTCTTGAACCCTGGCTTTTACGTGGCCTGAACCTTAGCTGCCTTAGCCACCAGAGCTACAAGGGGGCACTTCATTTAAAAAATAAAGTTGTTCCTATAAAAATATTTAATCTTTTCAGTATCGATTGGAAAAATTTGTCAGATATGGTCAAGTTGAAGGAGTTTTGGAAACAAAATGAAGATCCCATTAGGAGAGTATGTGATTGTGTTGGGAAAGAGGCGGAGAGGGAAGGGACAGACATCTGAGAAACAATTCACTTCTGAGCCTTAGCTAAACTCCATAGTTAGTCTGTGTCTATCGGGTCATTTTCTTGAAAGTTGTTTTTCTTTTTTTAAACAGTTGCAAGTGTAGCTGTGGAAGACCAGCCCGATGTCAGTGCTGTACTGTCAGCCTACAACCAGCAGGGAGACCCTGCAATGTATGAAGAGTACTATAGTGGACTGAAACACTTCATTGAATGTTCCTTGGACTGCCATCGGGCAGAATTATCCCAACTTTTTTATCCTCTCTTTGTACATATGTACTTGGAACTAGTCTACAATCAACATGAGAATGAAGCAAAATCATTCTTTGAGAAGTATGTGAATTTATATATATATACACACATGCACACATGTCTGTAATCAGGCAAATATAAGATTGCAATTGGAAATGTACTTTTGAAGGAGAGGTACCTGGTGCTATGAGAACCAAAAATGGGGAGTTAGATCTAGTTGGACAAATCAGGGAAGACTCCCAGAGGAAGTAACGCTTGCGGTAATATCTGAAGATTGAGGTAAGATCTAAAAGGTGGGAGTTAACTAGATGAAGAGACAAGCTGGAAAAGCTTGTGTGAAAGCTAGTGGTGGGAAGGATCATGGTACAGAGAAGGCAAGAAGACTAGTGTCTGGAGCTGATGATGGGGGTGGGATGTGGTATAACCTGACACTGGGTAACCAGTTAGGGACTAGATCAGGCAGGTTTTTGGGCAACCTTGAGGGTCTCTGTTTGCCCTAACTTCAGTAGGCGGCTGAATTGGGTAGAATGAAGTTTGACTGATAGTCACTGAATATTCAAGAAATATTGGCATAAACAAAATTTTATTTTTATTCTAAGAGTATTAGAAAGCTGTAGTAGGATTAGATCAGACTGAGAGGGACCGAAAACAAACAATAGAGGTTTAAATATGATGAAAGTTTATTTCTCTGTCTTGTGAAGATAAGTAATCCACGACTGGCATGAAGTTTGACTATCGGGCCCATGTAAGGGAGGTAGGAGATGTGGTCTTTATTGAGCTATTTATTCAGATGTTTTATTGTGGAGGAAGAAAGGAAAAATAGTTATTTGGGAACAATAAAGCCTCTCTGCCGCAAAAGTCATTGAAGGCTTATGTCATTAGATTTTCATTTTGGAAGGACCTTTGTGCACTGGGGAATACGTGGTTGAGGACAGAGTGGTGACAGGTTGTGCAGTTTTGGAGGTTAATGCAGTTGTTTTCAACTGCAGGTAATAGTATTTCATCTTCCCCTGGGCTTTTGAAAATATGTGGCATTTTGGTGATCATAACAACCAGGCGGGAGACGCACGTGGCTCATGGTTACCAGGTATTCTGATATGTTCAGATAGTTCCATTCAGCCAAGAATTGTTCTCCCTAAAATGCTGGCAGCACCCTTGTGGAGAAACACGGAACCTGGGTGTGGTAGTGTTGGTGAAGAAAAGTAGACATATTGGTGGACACTTGATGATGGATTGGACGTGGGTAGCATTGATAGCCCCTAGGTTTCTTGCTCTCTCAGTTGCATAGGAGCTCCCGTCCCTGAGATAGAAAAGGCTCTGGAGCTCGGGACAGATAGGGACTGGAGCAGTAAATTGGAGTTGTGTGAAATTTGATGGATATGAAGGAGATCATCCAGGAGAAAGTACGGATAAGTTCCTGAGCCTCGAGGAACTCCAACACTTAATGACCAAGTAGAAGGTATAAAAGGAGAGGCCAGAGAAGAAGGAAGAAAAACCTGGAGAGTGCTGACTTAAAGAAGCCAAAGGGAAAGAATGTTTAAGAAGGGTGAAGTGCTTAACAGTTTCAGTGAGATCTCTTTAGTTCAAGCAATAAATCCAGAAGCCAAAACTTGTCATGTAATGCAGATAGTGGTAATAGAGGAATAATGGAACTGAACTTGGGACCCCTGGCTTCTATGACATTATATTCATTTATTACATATGATTCCTAATAGAAGGTACGTGTCGTGAATGTTCTGTGGCTCAGTGTTCTTGAAAAAAAAAAAAAAAAAAAGATGGCTGCTAATGAC